>JAVTVY010018486.1:0-75282 GCA_036873755.1 Hanleya hanleyi
ACCATCGATGCCGGGGAAGACCCTTATCTACTATCGTACAGATGTTTGATGAGTACCCCCAGGCCGAGGACCGCGATGTACTCGTCTATGACTGGGCCGCCCATCATTTCAATGTACAAGCCCCGTTCTGGGCTTAAGTTAATGACAAGCCCCTTGTTCTGGGCTTCAATGTACAAGCCCCTTGTTCTGGGCTTCAGTTAATTACAAGCCCCCTTGTTCTGGGCTTCAGTTAATTACAAGCCCCTTGTTCTGGGCTTGAGTTTTCACGTGGTTGTTCTCACGTTGTTGTTGTTCACTGAATAAAAAAAGAAAAGAATGAGATCTCACCAAAAAACCCTGTCTTGTGTGTTTTATTCCTAATGCATCAATGCCCAATGTGGAGATTCAGTCAAACTGAAATCAGTGGTGTAGGATGGGGTCAAAATGTAACCCATCAAGGTTAGAAGGCAAGAGCACTATAGTAAAAAATAGAGAGCCAATGAAATCAGCCTACAGACCAAGTACGTGTCTTTGGTCTAGGTTTGGAGCAGGCATTTCATTGAGGTACGTGTATACGGTGAGTGAAGAGACTCGTCAACACGTATAGATTATGACTATAAGTTCTATAAGGCATAATGCATGAAAGTGGCTTTGAACACCGTATTAGCCAATCAGTGGCCTAAGAATGGAGCCAAAGGTAACCCATCCATGTCCAGAAAAACATTACCCGGGTGTGCAGAGAACCCAGATGTAGGCGCGGACGTCAGCGAAAGCACACCGTGAATACCCCAATTCGATTGGCTGATTGTTCGACCGCTGATTGGTTCTTTTTCTCGACCGCTGATTGGCTCTTTTTCTCGACCGCTGATTGGTCCAAATGGAACTGCCCATCTTTCCCAGGTTCATCTATAATCCCCCTTTTTTTTGTGCTCAAGCTCTGACTATAGCGATACCGCAACATTGTCTCATTGGACATTGGACCGTCTGACCTGGAGGTGACCCTTTGACCTTTTGACCCGCGTCCGCGCGCGCGCGCGCACTGCCGGGGATGACGCGGGATGACGCGGGATGACGCGCGCGCGCGCTGCGGGGCGCTGGGGCGGGAAAACACCCCGGCGGTTGAACATTGCAACTCTTGTATGTTTGGAGGTAGTGTTTAGTGAAAACCCGGAAGTGACGTGACAACCCACGTCACCTGCGTATATACTCCTGTAAAATAGAGCCGATTTTATTTCTTTGGACGGGACAAGGTCAATTGCGCTTTTTATACTACCAAACTGTGATGTAGATTACATCTTACATAGGCCTTAAGGCCGTGATATGCATATGAAGTAGTCTGGGGCATGGTCAGTACTTGCCAATTTTCCCTTCGTCTACTACTCGCCGATTTTTTTATTTTTATTATTATTTTCGGTACTTTCAAATTTTTTTCCATCGTATTCTACATGATCAACCTCATAGCTCATAGTAAAAGCCATAAAAAAAAACGATCACCCCTATACCCATACAGGCCAAATATAGCGGGACATGTAGCCGCTCCGCCGCACTGTTCAAGCCGGGGAAAATAAGAATTCGTGCTGCCACTCCGTAAATAGACACCGAGTCCTACATGCATGAAATCCCTTTCGGGTTGTTTTCCCTGTAATAAGCGTGCGAATAGCGCCCAACCGGATAGGGTTAAACATAATGTCACTTCTTTGGGGTGCTCTTGGATAAGTTGCACTTCTTCCTCATACACGATGAGAATGACATCCGACGTCAATTGAAAAAACGCCAGCTCCTTTCCCCGTGCCGCCATAATGAGAAATGACAAAAATACGAGTCCGACAAAAATTTATATATAGATCGATTCTGGCTAATTTTTCATTGTAAAATAAAAAAATACGCATACCCTGGGAAATTAATTTAACACTGCAATTATTTTAATAGACGCTTCCCGAGTGCATCAATTAATAGTCTGGACTCATACGAGGATAAAAAATAAAATTAGTGCATGGCTAGACTAGAATATCAAGTCCTAAATAATTATCAGAACAATCCATAGGCTGTGAGAGAGCTAAACCCCGATGTATTGGTTATTCACAGAATACCCGGCCGGCCTATTTTAAGCGGAATCCATTATTGAGCATCAGAGTTGTCTCCCTTGCACCAAAGCGTATAGATGGCGCTGTGGTTTGAACGAGGTGAATATCCGGGCAATGACATCAAAATTTAAGCGGTAACTGCGTAGAAATGTGCGTTCTTTCCGTAAATGAAGGCACTGTTTTCTTGATTTTTCTACAGTTCTCATGAACGAAACGAGCTGGAATTTTCAGGGCATGCGTATCGAGTGATAAGTGATAGACTCCCACTATTTTTAATCCAGAAAATTAATTTATTTTTAAGGGTCGGGGTTTTCCGTATTTCCGTATTCGAAGATTTACGGCTCGAAAACCCGCTAAAACATTAAAAATCATGGTGTAGTGAAGGGCTAGACGGCTGAAATTTTTAATATGAGTGCCTGATTTATCTAAGATGAATTGGAACTAAAAATTCTACGGGGGCTCACCCTGATTGGAAAATGACACCCGTTTATAATTCAGAAAGAAACACACAGCAAATTTTTTTCAAGCTACAGAATGAACCGCTGTCGCCGACGTCCGCGCGAAGTGCATATATATAGGGTCCCCTCTGGAATCGGCTTACCACAAACAATTTTGACAAGAAGAATGAAGAGAGCAATGAAACAGGCAGCAATAACATCACCCGAGCCATCCCGGGGTGCTGTGTTTGAAAATGTACGGGGAGAACGACTATATTTTCAGCCACCCACTACAACAGCGCCCCGGGATGAGGAAGCACCCTCCCCCCCTCATCACGCCGACAGGATATATTTCGACGGAATACCCTACCCTGTTCCGGCGACAACAGCGGCCCGGGATGAGGAAGCACCCTCCCCCCCTCATCACGCCGACAGGATATACTTGAACGGAATCCCCTACCCTGTTGCGGGGACAACAGCGGCCCGGGATGAGGAAGACGACAACATGGCCGTGGTGCGGGCTCACAACCCGTACCAATACTTTTCAATCAGTAAGATGGGGAAGTAGGCTACTCCCCAGAGATGTGATTACGGGGCAGTAGACAGGAAAACTGCCCTGGTGAATAAAAACACCATATCAAATAATAAATGCTCTTTTCAGAGCACGTGAATAAAAACACGTAAAAATAATAAATGCTCTTTTCAGAGCACGTGAATAAAAACACGTAAAAATAATAAATGCTCTTTTCAGAGCAAACAAATTCCTTCCGAGAGAGGTAACTTCATAACTAGCACATGAATTTCAAAAAAAGCACAGATGTCCTACATTTCCTTTTAATTTTTTATTAGCAAACTACATAAAAAAACAATCCCTGTCCTATATCAAATGTCCTTGTCAGGACAAATCTCTCTCATAAAACAGAGGATTTTTTTCTTTTTGCCCCGATTAATTAATTAATTAATTAATACACAAGTCTGCGCGATAACAGACTCTTATTTTTTGAACCGAGACATAACCCCGAATAACGGGGAATTTATTTTGTGCATCCCATAGTGCCAGGTCACGCCCGATTCACGCAGACCGGAAGTGACGTCATACACCTGCGCACAACCGTGATGGAAAAACCCCAGAACCAAGTCAGTACATGCATTCCATACAGGCAGAATGCAGGCAGGCAAGCAAGGCAGGGATGCAGGCAGGCAGGCAGGCAGGCAGGCAGGCAGGGAGGCAGGCAGGCAAGCAGACAAGTCAGGTAAGTCAGATTGAATTGACTGACACCACCACACGACACAAAAACTGGCCGCCATCTTGTACCCACACCATCTGGGTCACACCTCCTACCACACACGACACAAAAACTGGCCGCCATTTTGAACCCACACCAAAAAGGACACAAAATCTGGCCGCCATTTTGAACCCACCATGCACTGACTGACACCACCACACGACACAAAAACTGGCCGCCATTTTGAACCCACCATGCACTAACACACACAAACAAGCCGCCATCTTGAATACGACCACCCCTAACCTACAAAAACAAGCCGCCATCTTGAAACCGACCACCCCTACCCTACAAAAACAAGCCGCCATCTTGAATACGACCACCCCTAACATACAAAAACAAGCCGCCATCTTGAAACCGACCACCCCTAACCTACAAAAACAAGCCGCCATCTTGAAACACACCACCCCTAACATACAAAAACAAGCCGCCATCTTGAATAAACACAATGAACCCAATGACCTCATTTGCATAAAAAACGCATTTAAGCCGCCATCTTGAATACGACCACCCCTAACCTACAAAAACAAGCCGCCATCTTGAATACGACCACCCCTAACATACAAAAACAGGCCGCCATCTTGAACATATGCAAATGAGGGCTGGGGAAAACCCATAACACACACAAACAAGCCGCCATCTTGAAACCGACCACCCCCACCCTACAAACACAAGCCGCCATCTTGAACATATGCAAATGAGGGCTGGGGAAAACCCATAACACACACAAACAAGCCGCCATCTTGAATACGACCACCCCTAACCTACAAAAACAAGCCGCCATCTTGAATACGACCACCCCTAACATACAAAAACAAGCCGCCATCTTGAATCCGACCACCCCTAACCTACAAAAACAAGCCGCCATCTTGAATCCGACCACCCCACCATACAAAAACAAGCCGCCATCTTGAATATACCCAATGAACCCAATGACCTCATTTGCATAAAACTCATTTGCATATACTCACGCATGCGCACACACATAGCCACGCCCCCAAAATAAATTCTGCGCATGCGCAGTGGGGAGCTACATCGGACAGATCCATGCTACCTACTACTGCCAGATTTGAAAACAGGGGTCACTTTGGCAATTTTCAGAGGATTAGGAACTATACCTGACTGGAAAGATAAGTTGATAATAAAAGATAATGGAACAGCAATATGTTGAGAAACGGTTTTGATTAGTGACATACGAACTCCATCGGTTCCTGGTGATCCATTTTTCAATTGAGAAATGGTATCAATAACTTCCTGTGGTGTGCAAGGTGCTAAGAATAGTTCAGCAGGATATGTCTCGTTGAGGTAACTATCAAAGTTCTTAGTCGTAATTGGGATTTTAGATGCTAGCTCAGAAGCGACAGTGCAAAAGTATTTATTCACATGATTTGCTATTTCCAAAGAATCAGTGGTCTCATGGCCGTTAATGTTGACCATTTGCGGTAATATCGATGTTTTTCCCGTTGCATTAGTTCATTAATCGTTTTTCACGTGTTCTTTATATTATTGTTGTGGTCGTTAAATTTATCTTCATAATATTTCTTCTTTGCGTGTTTTAAGGTGTGGTTTAATTTATTACGATAACGTTTGTACTGTAAAGTGTTTTCTAGAGTTTTGTTGGACAAATGAAGTCTGTAGAGTCTGTTTTTCTCCCGTATGGATGTCAGAAGACTTTATTTTTGGAGGCCGTTTCGTTATAATTGGGAAACATTCGTTGTAGATAGCATTGAATCTGTTAGAAAATGATTGCATGGCGTTACTGACATCTTTCTCGTCAGGTTCAAGGCTCCAGTGGGTTTGTTTATTTTATCTTCGAAGAGAGTTTTCCGATCAGTGTTTATTAGACGATATTCAATATTCTGCGTGTTGGGAACGGTAGAGGTCAAATGCTTACTAATGTGGAAGATTGGAAAGTGATCGGAGATATCAGAGAAAAGGACACCGGAGCAGATATCATCTTCGTGGAAGTTGGTAAAAATATTATCAATTAGAGTAGCTGAATGTGATTTAACACGAGTAGGCTTTGTTATTTTTTGTACGAGTAGGCTTTTTGTACGAGTAGGCTTTGTTAGGTTATGCAATATTTGGGCAATCATCTTTGTCCTGAAAGGGGCATCGATGTTGTCACTACTGTCTTTCCTTTGTTGGACGATTCATATTTCAGAAGGAGAGTGATATGTGCACAAATAACATCCATATTATGCATGGAAAATTGGGTAGCACGTCGAAAAGTCGTACAGCGCGATTTTCTACCTCTTCACAAAGGCGCACTGTGCCACATCGAAAAGGGGCACAGTAGCAGTTATGAGTGGGCTTTGCATTTCGACCTCTGCTGAGAACGTGGAAGAAAATTACACGCTTATTTCTACATATTAATAATGAAAACTAATACATGAATAAACATATGTCTTTTATGTGCTTATAAAAGTGATATTATATGGAGAAATATTCCATCCTTTCACAAAATTGCTTATATTTTCTTACCTCACTATCGCTAGAGTGAAAGCATGCGACACTATAACAGCTGTTTTTGTCTGAATTTATTCCCATTACCTTGATTATTCAGTTATGGTCTAGAATTGTCGCCAACACATTATGGTCTCTTGTGCTTGTCTTCCTATCACATTGAAATGTTGCCAAGATGACAATTGTTTTTGTGTGTCATCAGCGATTGCGTCAGGAAGACGTACAGTTCCATCGTCATAAATAGATCACAGGCGGACAGGCTTACACACTGTGTGAATGGTCTGAATTGATAATATATATTAATATAATTTGTGAGATTTGGGAAACCAGTTCTTGGCTCAAGGGGGACTAATCCCCTAGTGGACATTGTTCACGTGTGAGCCGAGGGCTGGGGTCCATTATCTATAATATCAGAATTCAGAGGTAACTTAGTGTTTTCTACAGGGAATTATTTTGCTGGAAAAAAAAAGGTCCTACCAAGTAAATGTATAGCTTTTTAGGGATGGTGGACCCTGGTCCTTGGCTCGTTATGATATTTACCGGTTTTAGTAGAGCTCCTGGAATACATGTTTCATTGGGAACACATGCATGGTTTTCTTGGGAAATTTTGATTGGGGTTGTGTTTTTTCTTGGGGAGATTTGTTTGGGGTTGGGGTTGTGAGTAATGGATTCAAGATTCAAGATTCAACTTTATTGTACGAACACCCCAGTAGGGTACAGTACATAACAGAATAATAAAATCAAATCAATACAGAACAGACACATTGATATATATACATACTGCATGATAAGACATCAAGGGCAGTTATGGCGGGTTCCGGTCTATACAGTTTAACTTGGATTTACCCTCATGTGCCATTTGTATACTGTATTACATATTATGTTAGTTAAAGGTATATCTATCAACGACATGATAAAGATAAATTTATCTTTATCTGATAATTCATCAAAGCCAGGGTAAGTGGATGTTGGCTGTGATTTAAACATTATGGCATATACGATTTGGCCGAGGACTTCGAAGGCCATTTGATCCGCTACTAAACCGAGTTCACGGCTTTCACCAATTTAACGAGAAAGAGACGTCAGTGTCATATAATAAAACAATTATAGTCTTTTGATATCGGTCAATATGTGGTTTTGTGGACCTGAGAAAACAATATTCACCTCGGCCTTCGGCCTCGGTGAATATTGTTTTTTCAGGTCCACAAAACCACATATTGACCTCATCAAAAGACTGTAATTGTATATTCAACACCACTTTCGGTACAATGCTATAACACTATAACATTGAGACGGACTGAAGGTATGTTCGAATATGTGGGGTTTTTTTTTTTTTTTTTTCCTTCCTGAATTCAGCCCTGGACTAACCACTGGGCATTTATTTGCCATATAGCCACGAATTTATAAAACTTGGTTTTGCCCACGTGGCCGGGAACAAAACCGAAGAATGCATGCACAACACCCATTTAAACATAAATGTGAATGACTTCAATATACTTTCGGCTGCTGATGATAAATGCATGTTTGAGGTCGATACGTTTTGTTACATTTGCGTTTTAATTTGCATGTACTTTCTTCTCAATTCTCCGCTAGTCTGCATAGAATATATACATTTCGGACAATTATTATATAAAAGTATTGAAGAGCGTTACTATTGTAATAAATTTGTTACATAATTGCCACAATATTAATGCCAACTATATCGATGTTCGAATATGTAATATTTTAACTTTGTTCATCACCTCGCAACTTTTCGTTACTTCTTGTGCAACTTTTCGAAACAATGTTTATAATCACATTTCATTTCATGGCTACTTTGTTCCCTTTTTTATGCTAATTTTTTATGCAACTTGGTTCATCACATGTTACTGCTATATATACTTTGTTTATTTCGTATGATAATTTCTGTAACAAAATTGTCACCTCTTTCTTTTCATGACTACTTTATAGGTTTTCTTTCTTCCATAAATATTTGTGACGCTTTCTGATTGATATATTTAATTATTTATTTGTTCTTTACAATACCAGTCCACAATAACTTATTTTCTTCTCTCTGTCAGGTACTGTCTCTCACAATGTGTGTAGCGTGTTATTAATTTAATTTAATATGATTTCATATACACCATGACTTTTAACTTTGAGTCTTACGTGTTTGTTGTACATCTACACTGTTATATGTAAAATCTGTACTGTTGCTATGTTATGTTTTTCAAATAAATTTATTCAAAAGCCAGTCGGTTGGGTAGATCTGTCCTTCTCCAGACGCTTGCCTTAACAATCTATGGTAGTTCAATTTTTCGTTTTTGGTTTCTCAAAATTGGAATTTGTCCGTCAATGTTCGTTTTTTGATTTTATTTGTAATCTCAAAATCAAAAATTGAAATTTGACCGTCAATTTTCAATTTTTGATTCTGGGATTACAAAAAAAAACAAAACGAAAATTGAAATTTGACAGTCAATTTTAAATTTTCGTTTCTCGTTTTGCTTCGCGTAAAAATGAAAATCAAATATTGAAAATTGCCTCGCCTCGTTTTTTTATTATTTTAACTTTGACGTATCAATGTTAAGTTCGCACGTGGAAGGGTTATGACGTCACTTCCGGTACGACGAGTAGAATAGAAAACGCAAATCCTATCGTATAAGAGATGTGGAGCGTGAGAGGCATGTGGCCTACCAGGCCATCCTCTATCGATCTATTTGTTAGGGTATCTATACACTGCCTTGGTTAATTGCCCACAGTAGTTCTGGATAATAATAGATCAAGGCATATCTTCTAAATCAAACCAATTAGTGAACAGGCTCAGCTAGCTCATTACGCCATTCCACTGCACGGTTTGAGATGTGACAGGTTTGAATTTCATCGCTGGCATAACTACTTGGATGTCGACATCGAGAGTCAAAGCAAAAACCGCCGGCTTGGGATACCGACATGCTAATTCAAATTAACCTCGGGGATGAAATGTTCGAGATTGAGGCAACGACTCAAGGAAACGACTCGAGAACTCACTCGAATCACCAAAACTGTCCAGGCAAACCCTGTGCGAGGATTTACGATATACTTGAACCTGTGAAGATGCACCAGACATGGACAGGTGGCATCCCGCTGTTCGCATTGGTTATTGGCATTCAGTCTTTTGCCAATCAGGACGCAGTCATTAGATTTCTCATTTCTTGAAATAGATGTTTAGAGCGCTATAAAAGCGAACAGCATTCGTGCACGCAACCGCTATTGGTTATTGATTTAAATATAGTACTAATAAAGATACCAACAGAGATGTAATACCAATAAGAGTAAGCATCGCGATGATGAGCCTCGAAATCCGTTTATGGCAAGCGGCCCGTAAACCATCATTTCAAACAAACGCACAACCGCCACGATTGACGCCAGACGTCTGAATTCTCCAACGCCCCAGGTCCAATCTTCCTTCTCTATTTTTGGGACCTGGAGCGTTGCAGCGTTCAGATGCCACGATTGACAACAGACGTCTGAATGATTCAACGCTTCAGCTCTTCAGGTCCAATCTTCCTTCTCTATTTTGGGGACCTGGCTCGTTGGAGCGTTCAGAAGCCCGTCAACGCTCAGCGTCAGAAACGCTTCAACGCTTTAATTGTGAGTTTCAAACACTTAAACGCATCGACGCGGGAAGTTCCTTTGGGGTTGTGATTAGGGTACCCACGTATTTATCATTCTGTTCTATTTTAATGAAACTCCCATGTGTACCAACGCCGTTGTTCTCCATATCATGCTTCACACCTGCTGCAGATATGCCTATTCGATCCTGCACATGCGCAGTTGGCCCATTATAATTTAGCTCGAATGCCTGGTTTCAGGGATCTATAGTATAGTGAAACTCACATATCTTCCGCCTACTGGTTTTCCATAGTATGCTCCACACCTGCACATACAACCCGATTTGCGCTTTCCATACTACTCCGCGGACCGAAAGTGACATCATAAGCCTTGCGTGTGCGCAGTTATCATTGACACGCCAAAGTTCAGATCGATAAACGCAAAACGGACAAGTCGAGACAATTTTCAATTTGTAACTTGGAGGTCGCTGTACGTAACCTCCTTCGGCTTTTCTTCAGACCTACTGAGCGGAGTGGGATGATACGTCTTATTTTAATCAGACTGTTTAAATGTTGTGATTTGATTCAAATTTGATAGATTTTAAACTCAAATTTAATTAACATTTAATACTGTGATTGTAAATAATTTATATTGAGTAATTTACTCTAAATTTATCAATTTACATTCACATTAAGTAACTAAATTAATTCAATGCGAACTGAAATTGCTTTTAATAATTAAATTACATGGTACGGTCATTTAAACCGAAAATCCAGATTAAAATATCTTGTATTATCACGACGACAAGCTTACAAATGCAGTATCAATGCAGCTTTCTCACTGGTTCCAGCGATGAATTGAAGTTGTTTAAGTGCAATCAGCAGATCCATGGGCTCAGTCGTCGCCCATGGAGAACTCCAGCGCCCGTACTCAGAAGCACTAATAAATGACACACCGTTTCCCCCCTGCGATACTGTAATTGAGAAATAGGAGAGGAACGTAAGTAGTATATAAACAGCAAATTGACCGCTATTGACCTTTGTCCTCTAGAGGTCAAGGCCGCTATAATTCCGGCAACGGTTATCGAGTGCAGTTCCGGTCACGTGACGTAACCCCCTGGGGATGTATTCCTCCGCGGTGATGCGGTCATATCCGGCGGTGATGCGGTCATTTCCGGTTCCGGGGAGAAGCCTCCGCGCACAGAAAGTAGTCCCACGTCAACCAGATTTCAAATACGCGGGTGGTCGTTCGCTTGATTCTCCGGGAATCTCCGTCAATGTTCGGTAATCTTCGGTAATGTCCTGTCATCTCCGGGAATGTCCGGTAGGTAATCGAAGTCAAAGGTTCCCGGGTGTAACCTTCTAGGTGATAAACCCCATACATAGCCATACAGCGAGAGAAGGGGAATCACCCTGGTCCTAGCGTGGGTCGAACCCGGGTTGCTTCCTCCAGAAACGGGCACGCTATCCACTACACTATGAGTCAGCCCATACTAGGCAAAGTTGAAAATATCCTCATATATCTACGCAGACAGAGAATTGTGAGAAAAGGGCTTTGACTTCGATTACCTACCGGACATTCCCGGAGATGACCGGACATTGCCGAAGATGACCGGACATTTCCGAAGATTACCGAACATTGCCGGAGATTCCCGGATATTACTGAAAATTGCCGGACATTCCCGGAGAATCAAGCGAAGCGACCACCCGCGTATTTGAAGTCTGGTTGACATGGGACTACATTCTGTGTGTGGAGGCTTCTCCCCGGTACCGGAAATGACCGCAACACCAGAGAAAATGACCGCATCACCGCGGAGGAATACATCCCCAGGTGTAACAGTGCTCTCAATGACCTTTGCCGGAACTATACCGGCCTCTAGATGTCAAAGGTCAATAGCGGTCAATTTGCTGTTTATATACTACTAACGTATCAGTGTCGCGCAATGTAACAGCATTTGGCCAAACGAAAAAAATTACGCAAGACCAGATTGCACATTTCAATAGTTAGCACGCGGAAAGTCCGTCAGTACAATTAAATCGTTGATTTTAAGATTCACATTCTCAATATCAAACGTGTGTGATAAATTAATTTTATTTTAGCAATCTATGATTTATATTATATAAAATGGCTTTCTATTCAGTCATCTATGCAAATATAAGAGACTTTAAAGTCAAACTCAATTGATATTCAGTACTGTGATTGTAAATAATTTACGTTCAGTAATTTACCCTGAATCGTCAATTAAGTTAATACAAACTGAAATTGCTTTTAATAATTAAATTATAAGAGTTAGAATGAAGATGTATTGTAGTAACAATATCTTACAGACTACTAATATCCTACAGAGAAAACGTTGCTATTCGTTTCCAATTTTGCGCTGCTAAAGCGGAATTTTAACGTAGTTTACTGCTACAGAAAATTTTCTCTTCCTTTGTTTGTGGGAGATTGAAGAAATATAAACACTGTACCGGTAAATACCTGTCACCTGTTGAGACTAGATCCAGATTATGTACATTTTTCCCAGTTCCAAGAAAGAGATTGTAGGAATTACACGAGTCCATATTTTCCATGGCAACTTGACATACATTTACATTTCAAAACCTTGTTCCCTAAACAGACTTCACTCTAAACTGAGGTGTTTAATGATTGAACGCGTAAATTGTAACACTTATTGAACGCGTAATTGTGTTCAACTTCCATGTTCAATTTTGAACTTGAGCATTCAAACCATTGACACAAGTATTCAAATGCAGAAGGCATTATGAACACATTTGTTCATTATTTTAACACATGTATTCAAAAGACCACAATAATTTCTCCCTAATCTCTGATAGCATCCCTGCTTCCACAGACCACGATAATTTCTCCCTCATCTCTGATATCATCCCTGAGTAGTAGGTAGCACCCCGATCCAGGTCGGTTTTCCAGGGAGGTAACTCTTGGTTCCCTTTTTTCTGCCAGGGGGCGCCACCAGTCCCGTATGACTGAACATGATAGGACATGTACTGAAGTGTGACGTCATGTATGACGTCACTTCCGGTCTGCGTGAATCGGGCGTGTGTATTCCTTCGCGGTGATGCGGTCTGGTGGTGATGCGGTCGCGGGAAAAAGCTTCCGCGGAGAAAAAGTAGTCCCCAGACTTCAAATACGCTGCATGATCCGATTGGGTCGAGTGAGGTATCAAAGTGAAGCATTCGTGAAGGGGCATCCAGTCATGGGTGGGTGCATGTAAAATTAGGATTTTTTCCCGAAACTATAAAAAGCGGAACACGGACTTTACCCCTAAAATAGGGGAAAACACCTATCAACCCTAGTCAAAAGGGCTAATATCGTTCCCCGGGCTTATTGGGACCTGCCTATCAAGTCAATGGGGTGGGTGCATGTAAAATTAGGATTTTTTCCCGAAACTATAAAAAGCGGAATACGGACTTTACCCCTAAAATAGGGGAAAACCCCTATCAACCCTAGCCAAAAGGGCTAATATCGGTCCCCGGGCTTACTGGGACCTGCCTATCAAGTCAATGGGATGGGTGCATGTAAAATTAGGATTTTCCTCCGAAACTATAAAAAGCGGAACACGGACTTTACCCCTACAATAGTGGTGTGTATTATACAATATAAGGGAAAATGCCTGTATGGGGTATGGGGATGGTCAATTTTTTTCGTGGGCTTTACTATGGTTTGTTGGGTCGCGTTTTTCTCGTCTCGCCAAGAAAATGACAATGGGAACGGTCCCGGAGCGAATCGGTGAAGTTTTTGGGAAAAGTCACCGAGGTCTGTATATAGGCCCATAGGCTGCCCATGGCGGGTATAGGTCCAACCTGCGAAATTCACACACGTTCATTGTGATATGGGTTGCTTGGATTTGTTTTTCACGTCTCGTCATTTAGAACACGATGGGAAGGGTCCCGGAGCGAAACGGTGAAATTTTTGGAAAAAGTCACCGAGGCCTGGGTAGGCCCATAGGCCTATACTGCATGGCTATGGGTGTATAGGTCCATACGGGGTGGACGTTTTGGGATCTAGGTGGGCCACTAATGGTCCGATGGGGTCGAGTGAGGTATCAATGTGAAGCCTATGTGAGGGGGCAACCGATGGGATGGATGTGGGGTAGGAATATCGTCATTCTGCGCATGCGCAATAGACAAAGTGTATGGAAATAGACGTTTTGGGATCTAGGTGGGCCACTAGTGGGCCGATGGGATCGAGTGAGGTATCCATGTGAAGCCTATGTGAGGGGGCTAGACTAGGGTGTCGTTTCCATTCTGCTGCGCAGGTCACGTGGGTTGTGACGTCACTTCCGGGTTTCACCTCCAACCCCAGAAGAGTTCCAATGTTCTCTTAGACGTCCGGATGTTCAACCTCCGGGGTTTTTTCCGGCCCGGCCCGGCCCGCCCCGGCCGCAGCGCGCGCGCGCGGGTTCTTCGGCCGCAGCGCGCGCGCGCGTCATCAACGGCAGTGCGCGGATGAATGTCGGGTCAAAAGGTCAAAGGTCACATCCAGGTCAAAAGGTCCAAGGTCTCCCTTTCGGCAAGGTTCGGAGACAATGTTGCGGCATCGATATAGAGAGCTTGAACCCCAAAAGGGGATTGTAAATTAACCTGGGAAGGATGGGCAGTTCCATTTGGACCAATCAGCGGTCGAGAAAAAGAGCCAATGAGCGATCGATAAAAGAATCAATGGACGGGTACTAGAATTTCGCTCACGTCTGCGCCTACATCCGGGTACTGGGAGGCTTTCGCCTACGTCCGCGCCTACATCCGGGTTCTTGTACACCCGGGTAATGTTTTCTGGACATGGATGGGTTACCTTTGGCTCCATTCTAGGCCAGTGATTGGCTAATACGGTGTTCAAAGCCAGTTTCATGCATTATGCTCATATAGAAAACACACAAGACAGGGTTTTTTGGTGAGATCTCATTTTGTTTTTTATTCAGTAACAACAACAACGTGAGAACAACCACGTGAAAACTGAAGCCCTGAACAGGGGGCTTGTACATTAAAAGAACTGAAGCCCAGAACAGGGGGCTTGTAAACTTAAGCCCAGAACAGCGGGCGTGTGTACATTGAAAGAACTTAAGCCCATAACGGGGCTTGTACATTGAAATGATGGGCGGCCCAGTCATATACGAGTACATCGCGGTCCTCGGCCTTGGGGTACTCGTCAAACATCTGTATGATGGTAGATAAGGGTCTTCCCCGGCACCGATGGTACAGGTAAAACAAGCAATATTGTCCGCACACGCTACTGGCCAGGCTTTGCAACGTTTGACTGTTCCAACACCACGTCTCTGTGCCTTGATCCATGAAGTCTGTTAACTCGAGATGGAGGGGTGGCAGGCCGTACGGGTCAATGTATTCGCCCTGTTGTTCTGTCAAGTACACGCCCACCCAATGTTCACCGGGCCGATCCATCGGGTCGGTGTTGAGAACGTAAGCAGCAGGATACATACGGTCTAATGGGAACACATCTCGGGCGAACACCCCTTGAAACACCATACGTGTCTCTGGGTCATTCTCCAGCACGGTGGTTATCTGGTCTGTATCCATGTTAGGTGGAGAAGTCACACAGGACGTTGCGCGCTTTGTCCACTTGAATGATGTTGTCAAACTCGGCGTAGCAGATCACATTGACGGTGCTCCGGAGGGCTCGTGCAAAGTGGATTTCCAACCGTAAATTGCCTTGCTTGGCTAGGGCCAGCTGATGGTCGTTCTCTAAGGTGGGGGTCAGATCGAAACAGAACAACGTGTATCCGTTCCCGTAGTCCTCCCGACTGATCATATTCCCTTCGTCCTGGTTGATTTGACCGGTGGCTGTAAACAGGCTCTGATAGGCTCGAATGAAATTCGCGCGCCCAAAGTTCGGTGTTAAGGCCGTGGCTGGGACCTGTTGTCCATCCACATGCAGGGCCACAAAATTGATGCCGAAATGTTTAAAGTCAAACGGGTTCTCTGGGTAGGCTCCACTGAAACTGGTATTTTCCACACAGGCCAGGATCAATCGCTTGGGTAGTTCCCCCAGGAACAGGTTTTCTTTGTTGGCGCTCATATTTCCAGCAGACACGGAGAACACTTTGGTTTGCACACGTGGGATAGGGTACTGGGCTGGTTTTGTTTCCAAGGCTTTGAGGTGTCCCAATTGAACGGCTGGATTCGGTTTCACTTTTCGGACATACAGGACTGCGTCTTGGATGACAATCTTATAGTCAGCTGCATGCCCGTCTACGTTAGTGGCCATCAAGGCGAAGGTCGGAGGCGCCCGTATCAGTCGGATTTTGATGGGGATCTTGTTCAAGAGGTACCGGTCTTGCATGAACATGTCTGCGTGCAGTCGACCCATGAGATCCACCGAGACGCCGTTCGCGGTCAAAGCCTTCCGTTTGTTATATCCCACATTGTCGTTCTCTACGCCCATGTGCTGGGCTGTGTCCTGGTAGAATAAAGCGGCTGTCAGTTGAGATTTTTTAGCCTCTCGCCCATGCGACAACAGCGTCTCGATGTAGGCTCGATAGGGGTACGTGTTGGTCGAGTCACTGATGAGTTTGTCGCTGAGAAATATATCCACCTGTTGAAACATCGAGTGCAGCCAGAGATTCGTCGGGCCCACCGTTGCTTGGTCCACGATTCTGGAGCCATCTCCATTGACGATCTTGGCTTTCACATACAAGTGTGTATGGGCTAAATCCACATAGGCCGTATCCGCATTACTGATGGTGAACTCGATGGGCTCGATGGGCTTTTCTTTTAAGAAAAGATATCCTGGGTCTTCGATGTGCGTCGTCGCTGGGTCGATCGTCGACTGGTGCGTGGTCTCGGTGGTGCAGGTCTTTTATTCCCTATGGTGCGTTGTGCTTTGGCCACTAAGACGCCTCCTGCTTCTTTGGCCCGCCGTTTCAAGGCTTCTTTGGGTGCCGTACCCCCCAAGACATCACCGGCGACTTGCAGTCCACTGCGTACCGCTTGTTTGCCGATTGCTTTCACCCCACGCGTCACCAACGGCAGGAACGTTTTGACGATGCTCCCGAGTATGTTCCCCAGTCCATGTCCTCGTTGCATGCGTGCACCACTAAATACCGGAAGGCCACCGCCGGCCTGTTGGGCATAATAGTCCATATAGCTGCGTGCATCGCACTCGTAAGGCACCTTCATTATACAAAGTGGGGAGCACGTGCTTGTCGAAAATGAAGTGTCAGCACCACTTTCCCGCGTTCGAATGCCACCGGTCGTCCCGTGTCATCTCTTATATCCACCGTGATCGTGTTGATGTCGGTTTGTCGTACGGGTAGGTAGAGCATGTGGGTGAAACTGTGGGTGACTTGACCTCCATACGTCTTTTTAATGGGGACCACCCGTAACAGAGGTGTGTTGATATCGCCCACGATGTGGTTGTCCACCACGTCCGAGTAGACGTAGAGTCCGTACATACCCGACTTCATATCCATCGGGATCTCGCCTTGGTGGGCGGTGGGACCAGCGAACGTCTGTAGATCGAAACCCAGCATTTGCTGTAGGATAGGACTCAGTACGACACTCGCGTTGGCGGTGACGATAAGCTGTGCCTTGTCGTTGTGTGCGTTGTAATCGAAGTCCACGTGATTCTTGAAGGGATAGGTTTTGATGGGTTTTGAAGTATTCGTGACCTCCCGTAGAGCCTTATAATGCAACAGTCTTGACAGCCCACCCATGAACTCCTTGGGAGTATCGTATTGGCCTTCGGGGAGGGTGAGTCGGGTGTCTTTTCCTTCGTAGGTCACCTCGTACCAGACTTCATTGGCTCGCACGTTGTACCACGAGTAAGGGTATTGGATATCCACGAGGCCACATTCCCACCGCCCAGGTAAATGCAACGGTTGCGGTAACTGGGTCACGTACCTGGCCAAGGTGTTGTCAGGAAACACATCCAGCGAACTGTTACTGGGTAGGGTGAGGTAAAACATGGCGACTGAGATGTCCTGCTGCTGCTGTTGGTTTTAATAGGTGTTCCAGGCCTTGGGCGGTTGTGTCCGGCGTCGTGTTCGTCGCGTTGACTTGCTACGTGTCACGGTTCTGGAGATGTGGGGTGTCCTGATCAAGGATGGTTTTTTAAAGGTCTGAAAAGAAGGTGCCCGTTGTGGTGGTGGTGTTTTGGGGGTGACTCCGGTTCCCATTCGGCTTCCCAAGAAGGTAGTGGGCCACTCGGCGATTGCTGGGTCCGCTGCATAAAGGCCCAGCGGTGGGGGTTCCCCACCAATTCCTGTGGTACATGCATGTCTTTCAAGCCTTGAGCGAAGACCTCCCATCCTCGAGGATCCGTGTGCGACCTGCGTTTACGCATCAGGTCATTCACTAAATCCGTCATGTGGGTCCCGGGGACCACCTGATTCTGTACCAGTAGTTCGCCTTTATCATTCCAAGTCATGTTAGGATTCTGTTTCATCCGTTGTAATACCAGGCCAGCTTGCTTCTTGAACGATGCAGGTACACTCTTCAGCACTTCGTCTTCCACCCACTGTGGGGCTGTGGGGGCTACCCCTGGTAATGGCGGCTGTTGGAGCGGTGCTGAGGTCGGCGATGTGTCACGTGGTGGTGGTGGTGGTGGTGGGGTGGAGAGGGTTTTGTATTGGTCCATGAACGTCATGTACCGTTGAAGCGTCTCATTGTACCGTTGTACTTTCTCACTGTCGCTTAACCCCGGTCTCTGTAAGATCTGTTGCATCTCTCCATCGAGGGTGTTTATGGTCTTCACCGTAGGTGGGACAGGGTAGGCCGATTGGAGGTTTTGAAGGAACCGTGGTTCGACGAGGACCATTTTTTTCGTGTGGTTCATTGTCGGCCGAAGAGTCCACCCAATACTGGACCCAACACGGAAGCGGCCAACGATGCTAAGATGGCCCCGAGAAAGCCGCCTTTCTGTAACACCTTTTTCTTTTGTGTTTGAGGGACCCGCTTGTGGACTAGGGTTCGGAGACCTGTCTTATGCTTGGCCGACTTGGTCTTCTGAGCCGGAGTCAGTGGTACGTTGCCTTTTAACAGGTTGTACCCGATCTCGCACAGACAGCGTACAAGGTCAGGGTCCGCACCGCGTACAATGGTTCGGACCAACTCGGGTGGGGCCGTCTTCAATACACGGAGCGTTGGGGCGTGCTTCCGTACTCGCGCAGACATCATGTACAACTAATGCCAGAACCGACAACTCTGCCCTTTTTATCCACCTCAGAGAACAGAGACAAAGTCAAACCATGCTGTGGTATTCATTCTTTTTATTATCCCCATCATCAAACACACACTCCAGCTGGGGGAGCCACTGTGGGTGTGTTTACATTATTTTTGCATGTACACGTGGTGGGCTTCTCCGGGAAAGATGCCGGTCCGTAGTCGAAGGTGGTCGGGGGTGGCTTGCTTGAGGTCGAAGAGCATATACCCGGGAGGGGTTGTCGCATCTTTAAAGGCTTCCAACGCAAACGGTGTGCGGCCGGGATACATCTGTCTCGCCAGGTGCAGCAGTTGAGTGGTATCTCTCGGGTTTTGAAGACCACCAGGTAGTGGGCATTTAAGCTGATGTTCCGATGTTCTTTGTTTTACTGAACAGATTCTGCACAATGTAGATGATGCTGAGCCGTCGATGATGGCTGCCTTTGGTAAAGAGTTGGGTGACCCGCGCATCCGTCTCCGCCATGAGATCATCCAGAACCACCAAGGTGTCGGGTTCCAAATCGGCCAGGTTGGGTAGGCCTTCCACGAACGTGATGTGGGGCATTGCTGCATACGCTTCCTGCCATTCTCCGTAACACCACACGACTCGGGCAATGGGTGGGGTGATCATGCTGTCGGCGTGTTGAAGGAGCTTCCTGACGAAGTGCGTTTTGGCGGAGCCCGTCGGTCCTGCGATGACGCAAGTGAAGGGATGCTGCCACCGAGGGTCCATGGTTCGAGCTGTATGCGCTGTCGTGGTAACCCGCTCTTGTAAATTTCGTACGAGTGAACTGGAGTGGTGGTGGTGGACAACGTCGGTCGTCGTTGTCTGTTCACTGCGAGTGATGATGGTGGTGGTACAACGTCGGTCGTTGTCTGTTCACTGTGAGGGATGAAATCCGGTGGGTCTTCAGACGTACTTGGTGTACTTGGTGTAGATGTTGACTGTATACTTGGTGTGGAGCTCGACGTGGCTTGTACACGGGGTGTGGTGGTGACTGGGCTCGATACGGGGTTGACTGGTGCTATCTGTAGACTGGTTTCACTGATGGCTGGTGTTCTCAGTTGGTTAAGTAGCGTGCTGACATAGGCTACGTCGTAAAACACACCTCCGTACAACACACTCAGCAGGGTTAGCACTATCACCACAAAGCCCACTTGCGCTTTGCGCGTTTTGGGAGACGCTGTGTTCAGAGGCAGCTGCTGTTTGTCCATAGCACCGTGGTCGAACGTGGAATGAAGGATGACGGTAGTGGTGTCTGGCTTTATAGTCGTTTCACCTGGTTGGCAGCGACCCAGGAATTGAAGGAACTGGGCCAGCCTTGCCATTTGACGAAATGAAACAGTTTGCCACGTCGATGTTCCGTTTTCAAAATCTGCTCCACTTTGTAGTAGTCTTGCTTTGTTTTTACGACAGGCTGTAATTCCATCTCGTAAAACGTCCCTAGCAACGGTTCCCCTTGAAGATCTTCCAGTTCATAGACTCGCTGCTGTTGGGGTAGGCGCCGTTTAATCAGGAAGTGCTCATCGCTCCAGTTGGGCAAGTAACTTTTCTCAAATTGACCTTTGACTTTACTGATCCGTACAGGGTCCCCGACCTTGTACACCGCCTTCGGCGTTCGCTGCGATTGCCTGGGGTACAAGACACGCCGGACTTGGGCTTCATTGCGTTGGGTCACGGTAATGGGGGCTCTCTCTATACTCCGATGATAGGCTCGATTGTAACCACTCACAAGTTTCGGGAGAACATCGATGTACCGCCTTGTATTCTTATAGGTGAAATATTTATACATGCGGCCTTTGAATGTCCTGTTGAACCTTTCCACCACGGAAGCCTTGGTCTCGTTGTACGTATGGAAGAAAAACACCTTCTGGGCTTTCAGAAACTGTTGGAACGGTCTGTTGAGGAATTCCGTGCCTTCGTCGGTTTGCAAATACAAAGGTTTGCGCCCGGTCTTGAAGATGTCTTTGAACGCCGCTATGAGATTCGCCCCCGTTTTCGTCCGGATGGGTACCACCCACGCATACTTCGATAGGATATCGATGCACGTCAAGATATACCGATTCCCATCGTTGTGTTTGGCAAAGGCGCTCATATCGACCAAATCCGCTTGCCACTGGGCATCTATTCCTCCCACGATGACCCGGTTCCGTAGAAAATGGCGACGGACAGATCGATGTAAGGTATAGGTGTCTTGTTTTCTTAACCAATCTCGGACTTGGGCACGTTGTATCCCCTGGGGTTTGGCCGCTCGATAGAGAGCCGACAATGCACTATAGGCCGCCGGACTGTCGGGACTGTAGTATAAGTTATCCAACACCTTCTCCCAGCGCTTCATGGTGACAAATGATGATGGACCCTGGCTCTATCGTTTATTTATAACGGGTATATCTTGGGCCGGAGTTTCTGATTTTCTTCGTTGGCTTTCCACAGTGTCCATGGTAAATGACCAGTCCAACTCGTCTGATGACCGCTTGATAAGCACTTGATCCACATCTACCACGGCATCTTCCAATGTAGACCATAGATCAGGGTGAAGGGTAAAATGCACTGTATCCCCATCTAGCCGAGCCAATTGAGCAAAGAAAGGGCCGCGACGGATGTACACATCGTGACACAAGTGGATGAGGTCGCCGTCCAGTTCACCAGACAACACCCGTTTGAATTTGGTCCAGCCCTCCCGGGACAGACGAATGTGGGCCGGGCACGGTTGTGTAGGGTCCGCATCATAGATGTCTCCCACCTCCTCCATGATATCGACCTTATCCGCATAAACGTGCAGGAAAACCTCGGGGGTCAAGCTGAGGTACGCCAGTATTATATGCTCCGTCATGGTCAGTACGTGAATGGTACCAGATTTGACTGTCTCTCGTATTTATAGGGAGAACCCCGTGAGATCAAAGGATTGGGTGGTCATGTCACTGGGCTGACTGAGTCTAGCCGGGTAATCAATGGCATCGTCGTCTGGTTCATGGCTAGACATTTGTTCATTGGGTTCTGCCGCTGCTTCTCTCAGGGCACGAGCCCACTCCAACTCGTCTGATGACCGCTCGTCCGGTGTAAACAGCTGGTCCACGATAGGCACCACTTTCTCGAAGGCTGTCCACAGATCGGGGTCTAGGGTGAAGCCTCGCGTAGGGTCTTGGTAGCGGCCCAGGCGTGGGAAGAAGGGTCCACGGTGTACGTAGATGGCATTGTCTATGTGGATGAGGTGTCCGTCGAGCTCGCCGCTCAACACCCGTTTAAATTTGGTCCAGCCGTCACGGTGTAGCGTAACCGTATTCGATACGGTCTCAGCGCGCGACCAGCAAACATCTCCACGGTCTTCCACGAGGGTGACTTTATCTTCATAGACGTGTAACCCCACCCGGGGTGTAAGGGGAAGGATGGCTCGTAGGACTGGTGACATGCTTGATCCAATGACGAACGGTGAATGACACACACTCTGTCTGACCCTCGTATTTATGGTGAGGTCCCACTGTCAATGCCACAGCGCCAGGGTCAATAGGGCACAGACTATTGTGAGGCCAACCAGCCGTCGCTCGTTCCGGCGTGAGCGCTCGTGGTCCATAGCCCGAGCATCAAGGATGGCTGTCATAGTCCAGTAGTGGTGAGTGATGGCACACCTCTCCATCGAGTGCACTCTGTCGAGGACCGCTTCTGTGAACTCGTTCAGGATCTGGCGTCGCCCCTCGTTGTCGTCGCCATCTGCAAACATGGACCGGACCACTGCTCGGTAACCCGTGAATGAATTAACCACGGTGGCATGCTGTAAAATGCGAGTCGCATAGGGCTGGATCTCCGTCATGGCTCTGCAACCGTAGAAATGAAGGTGTGGGATCCAGAGGGACGTGTTTTATAGACCATGTCACACATGCGCGCCTAGATGTAGCTCTACGGGTGTAGTCCGTGATACGTACTATTCTGATTGGTTATGTGGCTCCTATAGAGATAGTACCTTATCGACAATGGGGACTACTTGTTCCAAAGCCGTCCATAGATCGGGGTCCAGGGTAAAACCACCGTCGTTCAGACAGAAGAGTCGAGCGAAAAGGGGACCGCAGAAAATGTAGACGTCGTCACACAGGTGAATGTTATCACCGTGCAGGTCACCCAACAACACCCGTTTCAAGGTAGTCCATCCTTCCGGTGACAAAGAGACGTGCGCTTTGGGTTCAGGCGTACACCAACACCTAAGTCCGCTATCGATGAGGTCCACTCGTTTGGGGTACAACAATAGGGTGCAGCCAGGTGTAAGCCTCCGGGTAGCCACAGTCCCTTCTTTCACCTCGGGGTGTAGTAAGTCATCCACCTCGGGGAGTACATCTTTCAGTGCCATCCATAAGGGTGGACAGAGTGTGATATAGGTACCTCCACTCTGTTCCAACCGGGGAAAAAGGGAATCCTCTCCAGCAGTGCGTATGTGCACGCCGACTTCCACGTGCATGAAATCCCTTTCGGGGTCTTTTCCCTGTAACAATCGTGTCAATAGAGTCCAGCCTGATAGCGATAACAAAATCTTCACCTTCTGCGGTGCGTCTTGGACCAGCTCCAGGTGATCGTCATTGACGATGAGGTAGACGTCGGACGTCAGTTGGAATAACGCAAGCTCTGTTCCGCTCGCTGCCATGGTGGGGAATGAAAAGCGAACGGTTAGAGAGGTGGCTTTATAGTGTACCTGTTGGGTAGGGTTTTATACACCGTGTGAGTCATGGGCACTTGTTATACTCGCTTGCGCCATAAGGTCAATAAGGTTAGAAATGCACTTTTTTCTACTACGCCCTGTGACGGCCCTTCGTGAATGGGCGTAACCTGTGAACATCATAGGAATGCATGTACTAACCTGTCTGTGGGGTTTTTCCACAATGTCGTTCACCTTCGTGTCTTTTCGGGTACGTCCGTGTCTTTTCGGTAAAGTCCGTGTCTTTTCGGTAAAGTCCGTGTCTTTTCGGTAACGTCCGTGTCTTTTCGGTAACGTCCGTATCTTTTCGGGTATATATGAGGGTCTTGAGGGGGGCGACTGTATGTGACGTGTTGTATGTGTTTTTCTCGGCGACGTCCGTGTCTATCATCCGGGCACATCACGTCTGCGCCTGCATTGGGGTATGTATGAGGGTCTTCATGCGCGCGCGCGCTGCGGATTCACCCACGCACTTCCGGATAACCCGCGCGCGCTGCGGCATCAGATCACCCCCGCGCGCGCGCGCTGCGGCCGGGGCGGGCCGGGCCGGGCCGGGAAAAACCCCGGAGGTTGAACATCCGGACGTCTAAGAGAACATTGGAACTCTTCTGGGTTTGGAGGTGAAACCCGGAAGTGACGTCACAACCCACGTGACCTGCGCAGCAGAATGGAAACGACACCCTAGTCTAGCCCCCTCACATAGGCTTCAGATGGATACCTCACTCGATCCCATCGGCCCACTAGTGGCCCACCTAGACCCCAAAACGTCTATTTCCATACCCTTTGTCCACTGCGCATGCGCAGAGTGACGATATTTCAACCCCGCACTCACCCCATCAGATGCCCCCTCACATAGGCTTCACATTGATACCTCACTCGATCCAATCGGCCCACTAGTGGCTCCCCTAGATCCCAAAACGTCTATTTCCATACACTTTGTCTATTGCGCATGCGCAGAATGACGATATTCCTACCCCACATCCATCCCATCGGTTGCCCCCTCACATAGGCTTCACATTGATACCTCACTCGACCCCATCGGGCCATTAGTGGCCCACCTAGATCCCAAAACGTCCACCCCGTATGGACCT
Source organism: Hanleya hanleyi (assembly GCA_036873755.1). Lineage (NCBI taxonomy): Eukaryota > Metazoa > Mollusca > Polyplacophora > Lepidopleurida > Hanleyidae > Hanleya > Hanleya hanleyi. Next base: position 24,766 of record JAVTVY010018486.1, read on the forward strand.
ATACACCCATAGCCATGCAGTATAGGCCTATGGGCCTACCCAGGCCTCGGTGACTTTTTCCAAAAATTTCACCGTTTCGCTCCGGGACCCTTCCCATCGTGTTCTAAATGACGAGACGTGAAAAACAAATCCAAGCAACCCATATCACAATGAACGTGTGTGAATTTCCCAGGTTGGACCTATACCCCCCATGGCCAGCCTATGGGCCTATATACAGATCTCGGTGACTTTTCCCAAAAATTTCACCGATTCGCTCCGGGACCCTTCCCATTGTCATTTTCTTGGCGAGACGAGAAAAACGCGACCCCACAAACCATAGTAAAGCCCACGAAAATAATTGACCATCCCCATACCCCATACAGGCATTTTCCCTTATATTGTATAATACAGACCCCTATTGTAGGGGTAAAGTCCGTGTTCCGCTTTTTATAGTTTCGGAGGAAAATCCTAATTTTACATGCACCCACCCCATTGACTTGATAGGCAGGTCCCAGTAAGCCCGGGGACCGATATTAGCCCTTTTGGCTAGGGTTGATAGGGGTTTTCCCCTATTTTAGGGGTAAAGTCCGTGTTCCGCTTTTTATAGTTTCGGGAAAAAATCCTAATTTTACATGCACCCACCCATGACTGGATGCCCCTTCACGAATGCTTCACTTTGATACCTCACTCGACCCAATCGGACCATGCAGCGTATTTGAAGTCTGGGGACTACTTTTTCTCCGCGGAAGCTTTTTCCCGCGACCGCATCACCACCAGACCGCATCACCGCGAAGGAATACACACGCCCGATTCACGCAGACCGGAAGTGACGTCATACATGACGTCACACTTCAGTACATGTCCTATCATGTTCAGTCATACGGGACTGGTGGCGACCCCTGGCAGAAAAAAGGGAACCAAGAGTTACCTCCCTGGAAAACCGACCTGGATCGGGGTGCTACCTACTACTTCCCTGCTTCCAAAGACCACAATAATTTCTCCCTAATCTCTGACAGCATCACTGCTTCCAAAGACCACGACAATTTCTCCCTCATCTCTGATAGCATCCCTGCTTCCATAGACTAAAATAACATCTCTCTCATCTCCGATGGCATCCCTGCTTCCAAAGACAACAATAATTTCTCCCTCATCTCTGATAGCATCCCAGCTTCCATCAGCCACGATATTGTCTCCCTCATCTCTGATAGCATCCCTGCTTCCATAGACTACAATAATTTCTCTCTCTCATCTCTGATAGTCTTCCTGCTTCCATGAAGTACAGTATTTTATCCCTCATCTCTGATATCATCCCTGCTTTCATAGACTACAGTAATTTCTCTCTCTCTCATCTCTGATTGTATCATTCAATAAACTACAATAATTTCTCCCTCATCTGTGATAGCATTCCTGCTTCCATAGACTACAATAATTTCTCTCTCTCATCTCTGACAGCGTCCCTCCTTCTATAAACTACAATAATTTCTCCCTCGTCTCTGACAGTATCCCTGCTTTCGAAGACAACAATAATTTCTCTCTCTCATCTCTGATATCATCCCTGCTTCCATAGACCACAGTAATTTCTCCCTCATCTCTGATAGCATTCCTGCTTCCATAGACCACAGTAATTTCTCCCTCATCTGTGATAGCATTGTTGCTTCCATAGACCACAGTAATTTCTCCCTCATCTGTGATAGCATCCCTGCTTCCATAGACCACAGTAATTTCTCTCTCATCTGTGATAGCATCCCTGCTTCCATAGGCTACAATAATTTCTCCGTCAACTCTGATAGCATCCAAGCTTCCATATAGGCTACAATAATTTCTCCGTCAACTCTGATAGCATCCATGCTTCCATAGGCTACAATAATTTCTCTCTCCCATCTCTTATAGCATCCCTCATTTCATAAACTACAATCATTTCTCTCTCATCTCTGATAGCATCCCTGCCTTCGTAGACTACAATAATTTCTCCTTTGTCTCTGATAGCACCCCTGCTTTCATAAACTACCATAATTCTCCCTCGTCTCTGATAGTATCCCTGCTTCCGTAGACAACAATAATTTCTCACTCATCTCTGATAGCATCCCTCCTTTTATAAACTACAATAATTCCCCCCCTCTTTTCTGATAGCAGCCCGGCAGTCATCAACTACAATAATTTCTCCTTCATCCCTGCTTCCATGAACTACAATAATGTCTCCCTCAACTCTCATATCATCCCTGCTTCCATACACTACAATAATTCTTCCGTCACCTCTGACAGCATCCCTGCATCCATTATGGCAGGCGATCTGTTGCAATATTCAATTTTTCACGTTTTTATCCTATTAATCATTTTATACATTCAAAAATCGAGCAATTCGTTCAATTTTTACGAATATTTTTACGAATATAAAATATATATGTTCAATAATGTTTTATATTTTCAATTCAACCGATATATAGTATAGCATTGAAACTAAGTATTCAATCATTGAATATAATTGTTCATTTATGTAATACTTATAACAATGATTGAATGCCTATATTCAACGATTGAATACTTATATTCAATGATTGAGTACTTATATTCAATGATTGAATATAATTATTCGATGATTGAATATAAGTATTCAATGATTGAAAATAAGTATTCACTCACTGAATATTACTATTCAATCATTGAATATACTATTCAATCATTGAATATAGTATTCAATCATTGCAAACAATAATATTCACATGTTCAAAGGGAATCATGAGATAGCTTTTATTTGACCAATGACATTAAGGCTTACAAACCGGCTTATAAACGAAGTAAAATGGCGGATTTGAGTAGTCAATCCACCTGGCTAACGTTTTTCAGGTCGGTAGAATCCTTGCTTGAAAGCTGTGAAAGCAGCTATCATTATAGCAATTGTGACATGGCTGAAGAAATTACGGGAGAGGATAAAAGGGGTACTGGGAACGTTATGTTTCAAGAGCTCGCCATTCTTGCGACGACCTGAAATGGAAGACGCCCGCCCATTGACTGTGTTAACTGCCAATGAGAATTGAATATAAAATCCGAACATTGAATACTCCATTCAAAGAATTGAATACTCCATTCAAAGAATTGAATATTATATTCAAAGAATTGAATATTATATTCAAAGAACTGAATATTATATTCAAATAATTGAATATATATTGAGTTAAACTATTTAAATTTTTTTGAATCATTCATGTTTAGCTAGAATGTCTAGTTGGAATCATTGAATATCGCTAGATGCATGAAATTTTGCAATCAGAGACAGAATTATTATCTTCAAAGAAAGGAGAATTATTTTATTTTTTTGTCATAGAATATTGCAACATTCCGCCAGTCATAGTCCATAGCTTATTTTAATTTATTTCTTATCTCTGATAGCATCCCTGCTTTCATAGGCTACTCTAATGTCTCTCTCATCTGTGGATAATTCTTTCTCTAACTTCTCATCCCTGCTCCTCTCGTAGGTAAATGTAAAATGTACTTGCATATTTTGATCGCTGTTGAGTTAGTGATTAATTTATCCCCGTTCTCAAATACGTCCAACTTTTTGCTAAATGCCTGCCCCCCCCCCCCCCACCCAATATCAGAAACATGGGAATTAATTGGTTTTATCACACTCTTGTATAGTTTAACAAGTCTTCGAGAGACTGAGTTATTAGGAGAGACCAAACTGGAACGAAGCTTGAACCATGTTCTTAGTGACTTGTCCTTCAACGTCTCAATAGCTGAACTAAAACTGCCATTACTGGAGAACACAATGAATATGAATAAGCTATATCTACTGGATGGCAACCATAGAAGAAATTATAATGCATTAGACTTTTTCGTATACTGCTGTTGAAAATAACGATTTTGGGTTTCGACAGAATTAATTTCCAATCTGAACAAAGCTTCTGAATGTTATTTAGGTTATTCTGAATATCATGATGGGAGGCAACCTGCAACCATATGGGTCATCTGTACGCGGTAAAACTGACCCTGTAATCGTATGTATCCATTTTCAGCCTACTTTCGGCAACTATAACGTGGATTGTCACGAAAACAACACCACGTGATGTCGTCAGCCAATCAGCTAAACTCTACCGACGTAACCCCAACGTAACCCGCCATTTTCGAGTCATGTGGTGTCCTACTTGTTCAAAACTACAGATATACAACACCTCTTGGAAGACACGGAGGTTATTCATATCTGTATCTATCGTAAGCCCAGACAATATATGTTTCAGAAGTGATATGAACAACCACCCTCCCCACAGCACTTGCTCCATTTCACAGGTCCATTTATCGCCCCTGCCTCCAATAGCGGAAGTTGACCGTTACTACGTTGCTATGACGTATAGGGGAAAACCCACGTACGCACGGTTCAGTTTGAATCCGGCCGGACAACTCCTTCAGTTTTGCACATGAGCGAACTACTTTTCATATGCTCTATCCAGATTATAAATAGGGAAAATAATCTCCAAATAACTCTTTTTAACGCTAGGTTAACAGAGGTATTATGCAGACTTGAAAAGTAATCGAAACTTTCGGCAAACATCTATTTTACTATATATGATGTCACATCCGGCGATGAGCGCGCGGCCTGGAATCCAGCCCAAAAATCTGACTGGTGGCTGGGGTATTATTAGATACCCAGCGAGGTGGTTGACGAACAACCTGTAAATTATCAGATTTCTATAACCTGTTCTCCGCCGGATGAAGACCGTTCAGTATAGGGCAAAGTATCGGAAATCGCTCAGCGATAATGGCGACACACGATTCGCAAGCCATCTTGTGGATGGCGAAGTGTACACAAATGGATGGGAGATGGGAACTCGACTAATGTCAGCATGGTTTTGTTTTTGTTTCGCCAAATATCACGAGAGGTCACGGGGTCTCAGATTACACCGTGATGACACAATGCACGAAAGGTTTTGACAGCCGAGGGACATCAGGTGTTTTGAGGTCGAAAATATAGATCAAAACTCATAAAACTGTCAGATAGGGATGCTGAAATAATATATTATCATATCTAATTTCTTAATCAGCTAACTTGAGAACTTATTTTGACAGATTTTAGCGCTTACATACTAGGCAGAGAAAGTTTTTCTATAAATATAGGATTTACAATGGAAAATATTACGCAACTTAGCCATATCATATTTAGGCTATCTTATCCCAAAATCAACATAGGAAGAAAGGAAACAAATTTGTATACACAGAAGAATTTTAGCTATCATAATATAATAAACTGTGTGTTTTATTAATCAACTTATTACGCCACAACATTTCAATTTCCATATTTCATATCTACTTCATTCATAAATATATACATTTTTAATGGGTTAGGATATATTGATGAATGGGAATATATTGGTGAGCGAGGATATATTAGAGAGTAAGAATATATTCGTGAGTGGAGACTACATTGGTGATTGGCGATATATTGGTTAGTGAGGATATATTGGTGAGTGAGGGTATGTTATGGAGGATATATTATTGAGTGAGGATATATTGATGAGTGAGGATATATTGGTTAGTGAGGATATATTAGTGAGTGAGGGTATGTTATGGGGGATATATTATTGAATGAGGATATATTGGTGAGTGAGGATATATTGGAGATTGAGGATATATTGGTGAGTGTACATCACTGTCCGACTCGTATTTCACACCTTTTCTCTGTTTGATAATCCATCTGATAGCTTCCCCGTAGTCAGTATTGTTTAAACTCTGAAGCGGATTTGCCGTCTCCAAAATTTCGTTATATATATAATAATTTTAACAAGGATCATAAAAATTTTGACGTATTTTCTCTTCCATTGTTGGAATATAGTCCTCCTTTGCCGTTTCACCCGATTACTCTTGGTCATAACCCTGTCTTATATACTGTTGTTCCTGTCATTGACATCTTCAGTGTACGTCTCCTTATAAACTCGATAAACATATTTCTGCGTATTAGTAGTTTGGTCTATCGATCGAGGATTCATTCTTCATAATCATAATCAAAAGTAGTTTCTTTCACGTCGTCTCATTCCGAGTAATTTAGAAATATAATTGCGTTCACATCTCAGCCTGACTGTCAGAGCACTGGAAACACTTGAACAGTTCTTACTACTTGCCAGAATCACATTTTACACAATTAATATGAGACTAGTCTAAGGACTAAGAAAATCAAATCAGTACACGCGCTCATCGAACATTTAGGTAGCCTATGAAGTGGAAAATTTAAGGGTTTTTTTTTTCTTCTCAAAATCATAAAAATGACGTTTTTTTTACATAGAGCTTTGGCCACACAGAAACGGATCTGGAAAACATCTTATAAAGAATAATGGTCAGTGATTAGGATTTTATGAAAGAACATGATGTCCTACTGACATCACCTATAACTGTTGACCGCTTCTCTGTTGTAAGAAATCATCCTGTGTTTGTATTATTCTTATCTCATACACATTTGAAATTGGTATACTGTCGAACGAAATAGGTCTTCGATTATTGACGCGGAAATTCTTTGATGGACGACGGCTGAATAGTAAATGTCGGATTTGACGCTCACTATTCAAACCGTTTGGCCTGGAAAAGTAATGAAAACTGGTCTAGCTCTCAGACTAAAATAGCCTGCAATTGCTATTGGCAGCCAGATAATCCCTTGGTAGTTCAATAATTACAGAGGGATGCAACCGTATCTCTGACATACGCGCGGAATTGCAACTCAATGAGGACACTGATCACAAATGACGCATTCTAAGGAGCAAGTATATTCTGCCGTTCTGGGACCGATCATCATCATTCCATAGTTTGGTATGGCCAACACCACCCACATTCAGACTAAGTATTATCAGTTCTAGACTCCATGACGTAACCAAATGTGATCCGTATAACATTGATGGAATCTGGTTCCAGCTGTGTAGACTAGTCGTGGGCAGCATGAAGATTCCCCAGGGTCACAGGGGTTCGTTACTGTTGTTAATTGGTTAATTATGCTGACTGGGGGGAGGGGATTGTGGTCGTGAAAATACGTTTCTTCACGACCCCCGACAACCCCGCACAAATCAACATAATTAACAAATTGACAACGATAACTAGCTCAGAGATTACCATATATCGTCATGCCTATCCCCAACTACCGGTGGTCTGACAATGCAATATATTTGATAAACCATGTCATATACCAAAATAATGCCGTGCTACAGGCAAATTATGATACGTAAAGTGTGGTTATTTTGACATTATATTATTATTGTATGACCATGCATCATTGATTTCCTGGCCCGTTAGAGCACATGACTTGCAGACCAACGCTACATAAACAGGCCCTATCTTTGGGAGCTGTTCAATCCAATCGGATACACAGATGATGTTAACGCACACAGTGAACATTTTGTTGTAGAACAAAAACAGTGTTCTGGGCTGGTTTTGTCTGCTGTGTGGGGGCCCAAAAACAGAAAACATCTGTTCGGAACAAATGTTCGTGAGATCAAACTTGTTTGATATTGCAAACATGTTTTGCTATGTTTTGCCCTGGAACAAAGATTTTGTCATCTGTGTGCGTTGACTGCGAACATTTCTCGGAACATCAACTGGCGAACCGCGCTCATCACTCGACACGGTCTCGGATAATGTAGGACATTATTACCTCGTCTAGCACTGCTATAGGAATCCATATTGGCAATGGCATCCACGTTGAAAGCACAGCATCACGCGGAAACTCCGAACAACGCGTGTCAGCTGTATGACTTCCGTTACCATGGAGATCAGCTTAAGTAGCAAAACCAGGAGAAACACCTCAAACTAGAAGAAATCTTTCGGGGGTAGATTCAAGGGAATATTCATTTCATTTGGATATACATTTTATCTCCTGGTAAGGGAGAAATACAACGAGGACTATGTGAGCGGAAACACATCCTATAGTATGTCATGTGCCTCACGTTCGGTGGATCACGGTTTGCAGCTGAGAGCTGTAAAATCCTCACACCATTAATGCGCGAGGTACTATGACTTCGACGGAATAGACCGAGCAGTCGCGAATGCCGCGCTCATGTGTCGCTCACATGAAAGCAAAATGGCAGCTCCGGACCTGAAGCTATGCCAAATTGTAGCCCTGGCTGTTTGTTCCGAGACGAAATGTTCGCTGTGTGCAGGAACAGAACATGAACAAACGAAACACTTGTTTTTGTTCTAATACAACAAATTGTTCACTGTGTGCGTGAGCTTAACTAAGAGGGTAAACAATACAGCAGTCACTAGACAAAATCTTTCTGAAAGGCCATGAATGAGAACAAACCATTGTAGAAGAATTTAAGTGATGAAACACAAACCGTTAAATCGATAGTTCGGGGGTGGGAGGTTATTAGTTGAGTGTCGAAATACGGTGGGTTCTTAATCCGACATACTCCGCCCCTAATAGATATTTTATAATTCTGCTTTTTATTGAATGTACATTCAATAATATTTTACATTCATATAAATATATACTATCAGAATCTTAAAATATCTTGTTGGGGCAACTACTATTGACACAACTGTCGCCGTTACGACAGTTGTGTCATTAGCAGTTGTCAAGTCGCCAGCTAATGTCACAAGTGCGTGCGCTGTGACAATAGCAGGCGACGGTGACTCAACAAAAAATGGTAGCGAGCATGTTGACGCTTCTTGTCACAACTGGGAACCAGTAATTATTTATGGAAAGGTAGAACTACGTAAGTATTCAAGGTATATGTTGTCCGCTCGATGGATCTTAATTGCTATAGGACTGGAGAGACGTGTGTGCGTCTGTTGAAAGAAGGCAGGCAATACCTTGTGGTACAATATTTCCCCTACGAACGACAGAATTGATGTAGCCTACACCATGCTGGAGATTGGTACGATCTGCTGATTGAAATTCACATTGACAGAAAATTATCTTACATACTAATGTGTTTGCTTCAGATTGTAATTCCGTCCGAAAGGTCAAAACTGAGGAAACCCAGCATCAGCCTATATAGTAGGCCAGTTGGTTTGGTAAAGGAGGAACGTACATGGCTTGTTATACTAAATGGAAAAGACTAATGAAAAGTTAGCAGCGTCTTGGGAACAGTTAACCTCCCTTAAATGTTAATAGATCCTAATATCGAGATCCAATTATTTCAGATACACACCACGAGACCTTTCACAAGAAAACATTCCGGAGACAATATTCTGTGTTCAAAAGGACAAGCGGCTGGAGACGACATACGCCGATACTTCCGATCTTGTAATAAGCGCTCTTCCAATTCTCGCGTGACCTCCAGCCGATCGGAGGAGTGTCCATTTATTGGCTCGTCTTTGAGCGAGACCTTATTAACTCGAAAATATCCTGAGCTTGGAACTTTAACATTATAAAGGCCACAAGTTTCTTTAGACGTGTTTGATTGTTAACTATGTATTTGACCTTTAGAGATAGTCCAACATATTGGCCATTTCACAACAGGGGGTCTGTTGTTAAATTTTTAAAGGTGGGCTGAAGAAATGCAATTTTGGCGCGGCAGATTAATTATTGAGCTATTTTAAATTATGCAGTCAATATAGCGATTTTCCAACACATACTGTTATACTTGCTGTTATGGACATCTGACATTCAACACAGATGTGAAAATGTCACAGATTTTATTGCAGTCCGAGACATCATGTCTTAGGTTTGCACAGCAGTGGTACTACGATGTTCTTTTATAGTCACACCTAAGGTGCGGCTGAGGAAAAATACATAAAGTCTCATTGAACGTTATAGTTCGTTTATCATCACCTGGAAGTGGGGCGGGCGGGGAGTATTTTATTTTACTTTTCACTGAAAGAAAGGTTAGATTGCTAATTTCCAAAACAAACAGGGGGATGCAAGAACGACTCCGACGGGTTTAGTTTCTCATGCAGTAACTACAATTTCCATACAAAGATACGACTATACGGATAGTCAGCCGTCTTTGGCACGAAAACGTCTTTTGACACTCACCGCTCAGGGCCATTTTGACACATGACTGACTAAAACTGACGAGATTTCCAGAAGTGTTTTGCTAAGAAATTCCTGGATCAGGCAGCTCTATTGGTCCTAATTCACCGCAGCCTAGCTAACCATGTTTTGCAAAAAGCAACAGACCTAAACGAACCTATAATGAGTTATCGAAAGGCGTTCTGTTTGTCTATGATTTTCTAGATAACAATGGTGAATTTATTGATTATGAAATTTCTGTCGAAAGTTTGGGTTTAGATCGTTTTTTACAAGTTTCTTGGGAATACGGAACGCTTTGTCTAAGTCCTTAAATTATGGTAATTTGAGAATGGACATGGTCTTTCCTTTTATACGGCATAATATTTCAGTCTGACAGCACTATAAAATGGCAGCATTAGATCGGTTCTGTTACGATCCGTGTAACCTTGCACAGTTCAATTTTCGTTTTTCGTTCTTGGTTTCTCAAAATCAAAAATTGAAATTTGATTTTCAATTTTCGTTTTGGTTTCTCAAAATCCAAAATTGAAATTTGACAGTCAATTTTCAATTTTCGTTTTTTTGTTTTTGTAATGTTAAAATCAAAAATTAAAATTTGACCGTCAAATTTCAATTTTTGATTTTGAGAAACCAAAAACGAAAAACGAAAATTGAACTGTGCATGGTTATACGGACCTGTTCAAGTAAGTACCCTCGGCCCTCCCCCTCCCTTTCTTTCCCCGTCGTGATGTAGCTGAAAAAATGTTGAAAGCGACGTTAAACCATATTCACTCACTCACTCACTCACTCACTCAATTTCCTTTTATTCCACCATGTATATCCTGTATATAATTAAGCATGTTAACAGGAATAAAGATATATATAATGCGTAGTAGGTAAACTTAAACTTGAGAATATACCGGTACGTTCAAAACAGAAATGGAAATTGGTGAATGGTGGAAAAAAGTATTCCTTCACCCAATTAGAGTTACACTTTTGATGTGAAATTACGATGGTTTCAGTTTCGAATTATACACAGAATCTTAGCTACAAATACTTTCCTGTATACAACTAGATTACGTGATAATGATATCTGCACATTTTGTAATATAGAGAAAGAATCCATCGTTCATCTTTTTTGAGAATGTAAGGAAACAATAACGTTTTGGTACAACCTGTTAGACAAAATTAGGGAATATACACACATTCAAGTGGATATTCGGAAGGAGGACATTATATTTGGATTTTTATCGTCAAGGGACCTACAGAATTTAGTGTTTTTATAGCAAAATGTCATATTTACCGAATGCGATGTCAAGGCAGAAAGCCAAACCTTGGAGTCTGTTTAATGGATTCGAGTATTAGTATAGAACTGAAAAAATGATTTTCCTAAATAAAGGTGGACGACAGTGGTATGAAAGATGGGGTGTGTGGTGCAATATTTGTAAGGGCCAATTTGAGGTTTAAACAGCTGAGCGCCATTTTGAAAATGCTTTTCAAAAGCACTAATTTAAGTTAATTGTGAGCGGGATTTGTCAGCTGTATGTGTCTCGTATTCAATGTTTATATTTTGTATAATAGTGTTGTTTGTATATTTGTGGATGTGAATAAAAACAATTATGAAAAAAATAAAAAAAATAATTAATTATCGAAAAACAGCTCACCTTGTTAAGAGCCAACGGAATTTATTTTTGAAAAAAATGAACATCGTTTTTAATCGATATCAAAAGGCCACACACATCTATAGTAGGGTGGAATCAAACATCATTATTGATAAAGAAGACCGGCCTGCTAAATGTACGTTTACGAGATGATGTTTTAGTCCTGGGTTACATGAACAATTGAATTCTGGCATGGGTGTCCTGTCTGGCATAATGGGAGGAAATCATGTTCGAAGGTTGGCAGTAACTATAGTCAAACAGGCTGTTGAATTTAAAGAAAGACAATTCTGGAGTGTGCAGATAAGACATCTGATACGGCAAATCTATACTGGCAGAAAGATCCAGTTCGCGAAGGTTAGAACTGATGGTGTTGGTTCTTAACTGAAAGTGTCAATGAGAATTGTTGCTCATGTCCTCTAACACACAGACTAGACTGGTCGTGAAACCCATTCAATCAACAAATTGCCAATTAAAAAAGTAAACGAAAGAAGACTTTATCAGATATTACACCTTTTGATTGTTAATTGTTCACAGAGCTGAGACCCCGTCACATTTGTAAACAACTAAAACGGCATGATCTGGCATGAATATTCATCAGTGCTGACCGACAGAGGAAGATAATCGGGCTACATGCCAGGATTATCGGATGATGATTGGGGTCAACAGCTAATGCTCAACGTTGGGGTGTTAGATGTCATCAAAATATCTCCCATAGGACTTCTGTGCCAAAATTGATTTTTTTTTTTGCTTTATCGGATTGATTTGGGTTCAAACTATCGGAAAATGATGGGGTTCAAATTTTCCGAGCCCTAGACCCCCTTTTGGGAAGTCCGTTCCATACTGTGACCCTTCATGACCCATCTACCACTAGCTCCGCTAACAGTGAACCGATTTTCACAATCTTTGAGTCGATTTAGGGCTTTTCAATAACGCTGAGTCTATTACACTTTCAAAGCGATATATATACTACCTTGAATATTTATATTTTGGAAGATGCTTTCCATCAAAGAAACACCCTCCTGTGACGTTTATTCCATATCTAGTACAATAATATACCCATTTGTCCTGTCTTATAGCAATTTTGTTGTTGCTATTGATTATGGCTATGTGTCACCTTCCATCAACTTGGGCGCCTCATCACCTTATCAGTCTGTGCCGATTCCAAGTACATCTGATGCAGCTCTACCATCTTTACCAATCTTTCGAGAAGGTGATAGAGAGAGACGGGAACGAGTCTTCTAGAGGCTCAAGGAGGCAAAATTAAAACTAAAACCCTCAAACACAGACCCAGGAATATTGTCAGCAGTACAAGAATGGTCTGGTTCAATGCTAAGCAAGTTAGGAGCTTCCTGTGATTATGCTCATATTATCGTCGTTTCGTCAGCGGGTTCACGGCAAGGGCACGACCCCTTCGTAAACTTACAGAGAAATGAGCCAAATTCAACTGGAATGCCGACTGTGATAAGTCAGTCAAAGAGCTTAAGGAAGCCTTATTGACACCCCCTATACTGGCATACCCACTCTCAAACAGGTCTTTCATGTTGGACACTGATGCCAGTGATCAGACAATGGAAGCCGTGTTGCCCCAGGAACAATTTGGCACAGAGCGAGTCATAAACCGCGGCATAAATAAGCATGAGCGGATATACTGTGTTACCAGAAGGAACTACTTGCTGTTGTTGTTGCAGTTACCACTTCCATCCAAATCTTTAGGGATAGAAAATCCTAGCTATTGAGAACTGATAATGCCGCTGTGAGTTGGGTGCAAAAAACAACCCACTGGCCGAGCTCTCAGGTGGTTGGAGGCATGTGCCAAACAGCAACAGTCGAATAACCGACTTAGAAGAGGTTACCTGTCAAACGGCAGATACTCAGTTTCAATCTGATGACAAACACAATCGAGATATTGCAGGGCAAGCGATGACAGTAAGTAGATGTAAGACACCAGTAACGGAGAGACATAAACAACCCATCACAATACTGGAAGGTTGGACACCCAGTGAAGTAAGGCTGAAGAAAATAGAGGATGGAAACATTGGTCACATCTCATTTACTTTCGAGGAAGAGAAAAACCAACCCGTATGGTCCACAGGTTTGCATCCGTCTTCCTTCGAGACCCTTTGGCGCCACTGGGACAGATTGAAGATGATTGGAGGCATGTTACATCCATCCTGGGTTGACAGTTCTGGAAAGACGGTGTATCAGCTGATAGTGCCCCTAGCATATAGGAGTACTGTGCTCATGTATTATTATGATATCCCATCTGCTGGACACCTTGAAGCTGGCAAAATGCTGAGTCGAACCGGGCAGGCTTTCTGCTGGCCTGCTTTCAAGCGTGACCGAGAAATACTCGGTGTGACAAGTGCACTTCCAGGAAAACATCTAAGAATATAAGGCCAGCAATATCTCGTTGGAGAGCCAATGGAGAGGGTGGCAGTTGACATTCTAGGCCCCCTACTTTTTACGTCCAGTGGTAGTAAATGTCCTAATAATTACAGATTGCTTCACCAAATGGATGGAGGCAGTCCCGTTGCCTAACCAGGAAGCATTTACGGTTGCTAAGGCCTTAGTAGATAACTTCATATGCAGCTCTGAGACACCGTTACACGTCCACGCAGACCAGGGGACAAAGTTGAACTTCTCCAAATTATCGAGACCGGAACCTCTTGCATGTGACCTCAATCAAATGGGACTGTCGAGATATTCAACAAAACTGTGGCAACTATGTTGAAAATGTATTGTGAAAAGTAATAACACAAATGAGACGAGTTCCTTCCCCAGGTGATGGCATACATGGCCTCTAGATATCCAAGCACAAATAATTATCTAAACATGATGGTATTCGGCAGGGAGGTTGTTATGCCTCTTCATGCTCTCATCAAGACACCCGAGTGGGAGGATCTGGAGATGGACTGTATAGCATGGAGTTAAGAAAGAACCTTCGGATGACTCATGAAGTTGCTCGTGTCGTCCTCAAGCAGAAAGAGGAGTATCAGAAACGCCATTATGATATTAGGTCTAAAGAAAGGACAATCAAGGCTGGACATGCAGTTTGGCTGTATAGCCCGGTGGGGAAACGCGGGGTTTGTACCAAAATTACATCACAGTGGAAGGGTCCTTTTGTTATTGTTAGAAAGATAGATCACCTAACATACATGGTGAAGAGGTCACCTAGGCAGCAGCCAAGTATATCATGTGGACCGCCTAATGGAATACTGGGGCAGCAAAATGCTTGCATGTAGCAAGCGTCAAAGAATCAGAAAATTAGAATAATGGTATATCCACTTAGTGTTAGAGAATCGGGCATGGAAACTCGTGGGACAGTTGGACAGATTCATTCGCGCTACTTGAGCGATCACTAAGCTGTTTCATATCGAGTTCACCTAAATCCAATTGCTCATCACAACATGCTCAGTGGCGGGCTTTACGCCATACCAAATATCATTTCTTCAAAAAAAAACCCATTAGCATTATAGAAATGGTCTTTCCTCATGGTACTCATATGAACAGTCACAATCAAAGCGTGACTAAGATACATCATTCTTTAGATGACGACTTTACAACGAATATTGTGGATTAAGAATACTGATCAGCGATACGGATTTGATATTTTTGGAACATCATGATGTCTTGCCGGCATCATTGAAAACTGTTGACCGCTTCTCTCTTGCAGGAAACAAGCCTATGTTTATGTACACTATGATTGCCTTTTTTGAATTTGATGCTAATGATGTTATATGGAATATGGAATAGGTCTTTGGATTATGGACGCGGATATTCTCTAATGGACGACGGCTGAATTATGAATGACGGACTAGACGCTTGTAATTTCAATTGCCTTTGTTACAGGAAAGAATGATCTCCAGTGGTGTCCTCGTGTCTGCAAATCCTAACTATAAGTCCACGATTATGACTTCCGATTACTTCTTAAGTGCCCTTACGTCAAGAAAGAACTGCCCCATCACAATAGAGAGGACATCAATCATCTCCCCGTATTTTAAATTCCTGGAAAAAGAACTATATATCTAGGTTTGTCACTTTCACCGAAATGACCTTGACGGCAACGTCAATCGTAACCGAAAGTTGCTGATAACAACTTTCCATCTCCTCGAATGTGTTATAAATGGACTCAGCTTCATCGACAATAACAACCAATAAAACGACACAAAGATTGTGAAAAACGGTTCACTATTAACGGAGTTACATGTAGGGGGTCCTGTGGGGTCAATAGTTCGAACACAAATCAATCCGATAAAGCAAAAAAATCAATTTTGGCACGAAAATCCTACGGGATTACATCTCGTACCACACTAATCTTGCGGATCTGAATTATTGAAATTTATATTCTTTCTATGCTTGTCGGCACACGTTGCTTGAAAGACAGAAAAATAAAAAAAATAAAAATAAAAAGGTCGGGGCGGCGAGAAAATCAGGGGCGGGCGGTGATGATAGACGAAATATTAAGTTTAATGAGCCTTGTACAGAGTTATACCTGAAAAAAGGAATTCATCTCGCTGAAAGATTAATAAGTCATCATTGTATTTGTGCCAGGGATCATGGAATTAATATTGTTTCTCTTTCAAGGAAGCAACCTGTGAAATATTCATTGATCTTGAGCCAAAGGACGCCATGCGTTCGTTTTGTTGAATAGAGAATCTCTGTGGGCGACGGATCAGATGTTGTAAATCATTTGCTTCCCCATCGGTTGGTCTAAATATTGAAATAACATCGATGGCGTAGGAGGTACTCGAGTTTGCCAAAGTTAAGAGGAGACCGTCCAATTACCAAGTATTTATTAATCAAGAAGTAGCAGCAGCACCAGGTGCGAGATGCCAGTTGGAGCACTTCGCTTCATACTCATATAATCTCTATTATCTTATTATACGTCTAGCTTCTAGTCTAGAGTCTAGCTTTTTAATCGGGTAAAATTTGGCTTCCCACATTTCTTTATGAACAGTTATAACGAGATCCAATTGCCTGAGGCGTATCTCAATGTTCGTCTGTAACAATGCTTGCTCTCGTAAAAGTATATGCCCACACAAACAGTTTCACAACCCTATTCAAGGGGCAAGGCACCAGGTGAATTCCGAAAATAGAAATACCGGTACCGTCTTCATTGAATAACATTTTATATTAATTGGTTTTCGCCAGTCTTTCCCCAGAGATCATGAAATAGGGGCGATCGCAGCATTTTGTTTAATGGTTGAGCGGAGAAAATTTGAAGGCTCAACACATATTCCTCATAGCACGGGGCCCTTGTCGCAATTGCGACAATTATGTCATTCGCAGTTGTCAGGTCGTCAGCCAATGTCGTATTGCGTCATTAGTAGGCGACTCTGCAGTGTCAACCGCTATTGTCGCAATTGGGACATTAGCTGGCGACTCTGCATGCAGAGTTGACCAATAATGACGCAATTACTACAATTGTGTCATTAGTAGTTGCTATTGCAATTATATAAAAGATTTAGTCATGCATCATGGGTAATATATTTTTACATCGAATAGCCTCAGATTGAACCGAGGAAAGATGTCTATGTTGCCTACGAATAAGGTATCTTTTTCAATTCAAGTAGAGAGTCTGACTTGGTGTACCATGAATATAATATTTCATTGATGCTCTAATCAATAAACACATATTTCCGTCTCCCGAAAAATCCACATAAAGGTAAAAGGGCAAAAATACGACACGGACATGAACAAAGTGTTTCGAGCACTGTTGGGATTCTTCTTCCATTTGTAATATACTCTATTCCTATTAACAATTCGAAGATGGGGTGGGACTGCATTCATCGAATGTCTCATTTTCGCAGTTTCGTTATATTATAGCTCAGACCAATCTCAGTGAACTCAGATATAATATCATGGAATATATATATCTCACATCAGCGCTATATAAATCCCGTGTGAATTTCAAACGGCATTTGTTAACCAATCAGCTGGCTAAATTGGGGAAATAATTTCAAATTCACGCCCCCAGTAATTACACATGTTAGCACGCGGACCAATATAGCAAACATTATCGGGAAACAGTGTCCAAATAAGGCATCATTTCCAGACAGTTTGCGTAGTAAACGTAAACATCAAAGGGTTACTCCCGCCGAAAAGTCTAGTTTTGTCAGGCGATAAAAAATATGAAAAGACAGACAATTAAGGTTTAATGTCGCGTTTAGCAATATTGCAGCTATATAGCGAAATATCGTGCCGTGCGAAGGTGTACGTGAACGCCAGAAATTGTCTTATCAAGGGATCGCGTAGAATACCGGCGAACATTTCGCACGAATTTGTCATGGCGTCACGTCTAGATCGTATTCCTCTGGTTTACCATATTAGTTTACTTATATTGAGCTCAGACGTGTGGATTTGTAGTACCAGATTCTCTCAATCAAGAGATAAACTCGTCTGTCTCCAAATCCAGTTCAGATTTCGGACTATATATATTCGGAAACACGGAATTAAACAAGGTTTAGAACCAGTTTTGATTATGTGTTCATTCCAAGAACAGAATGAAATGCATGCAGTTTTAATAACATGGCTCGCCTTTTAATAGTTCTCAATACCAGCATGTTCTGTTTGTCTGAGGTTACATGAAATAGAGGCGACAGACAACTGCAGTTGTCTCCAATTATCCCGTGTAGTCGAAACACCATCGGGAATTCTGGTATGTAGTTTAAGTTACACGACGTTAATTTCACTCTAAAGGGAATGCATTGTGATAAAGGATCGAACACTATTATTCAGAGAATTTGCAGAACAATTCATATATGAGTTACAAGCCGAAATTGCACCGGTGGTAGTAGTAGAGAAACCGCAAGTCTTGTATCATTTTTGTGTGGGGGAGTGAGGCTGTGGCGGAGGCGTGCATCTTCACATTTCAAGTTAAATACTACACTACTACACTAAATACTACACTAACGAACATAGTAAATTGTTCAAACCCTGAAACGTACGTGATGTCATATAGCCAATCAAGATAGGAGAGTAGTATAGAAAGAGTATTTAAACTCATATTGACCTACTTATTTGTTCTCCCGGGTAAAATTTAAGGGGGGACTTTGTGAGACTCTCTACGGGTGGGGTATGTGGCAGAGCTCTTGGTGGGACCTTTTAACATCCGGAAAGTACACATAAACTGATGACGTCATCACGATGGCGCCACCAGCTCAAGAGACCAAAAACTATCTCCAACACAGAAGAGTTCCACGCTGCATGGTTCCATTGGGCCGAGTGAGGCTCTCATCAGTCATGTCATGGGTGTTTTCACAGAATAAATAAATAAATAAATAAAAAGCGGAACACGGACTCGTACAACATACAATATACGGGGAAATGCCTGTATGGGTATATCCCCATATAGGCTCATACTGGCTATATGGGGGGAGGGGTGGTCAATTTTTTTTGTGGGTCTTACTATGGGTTGTGGGGTCTCGTTTTTCTCGTCTCGCCGAGAAAAACACAATGGGAGGGGTCCCGGAGCGAATCGGTGAAATTTTTGGGAAACGTCATCGAGGTCTGTATATAGGCTCATACTGGCTATATGGGGGGAGAGGTGGTCAAATTTTTTTGTGGGTGTTACTATGGATTGTGGGTCGCGTTTTTCTCGTCTCGCCGACAAAAACACAATGGGAGGGGTCCCGGAGCGAATCGGTGAAATTTTTGGGAAAAGTCACCGAGGTCTGTATATAGGCTCATACTGGCTATATGGGGGGATAGGTGGTCAATTTTTTTGGTGGGTGTTACTATGGGTTGTGGGGTCTCGTTTTTCTCGTCTCGCCTAGAAAAACACAATGGGAGGGGTCCCGGAGCGAATCGGTGAAATTTTTGGGAAAAGTCACCGAGGTCTGTATATAGGCTCATACTGGCTATATGGAGGGGAGGGGTGGTCAAATTTTTTTGTGGGTGTTACTATGGGTTGTGGGGTCTCGTTTTTCTCGTCTCACCGAGAAAAACACAATGGGAGGGGTCCCGGAGCGAATCGGTGACATTTTTGGGGAAAGTCACCGAGAGCCCCATGTAGTCCTATACTGGCTATATGGGGGTATAGGTTCAACCTGGGAAATTCACACACGTTCATTGTGATATGGGTTGTTTGGTCTTGTTTTTCACGTCTCGTCATTTAGAACACGATGGGAAGGGTCCTGGAGCGAAACGGTGAAGTTTTTGGAAAAGTACCATTTAGCCCATATAGTCTCATACTGGGTATAGGTCCAATCTGCGAAATTCACACACGCTCATTGTGATATGGGTTTTGGGGTCTCGTTTTTCTCGTCTCGTCATTCAGAACACGATGGGAAGGGTCCCCGAGCGAAACGGTGAAATTTTTCGAAAAGTGCCGGGTAGGTCTGGATATAGGCTCATATAGCTCCATACTGGCTATATTGGGGTATAGGTTCAACCTGGGAAATTCACACACGTTCATTGTGATATGGGTGGTTTGGATTTGTTTTTCACGTCTCGTCATTTAGAACACGATGGGAAGGGTTTCGAAGCAGAATTTTTGTGGGGTCTAGGTGAGCCCCTAATGACCCTATGGTGTCGTGTGAGGTCTTATTTTGAAGCTCTCGTGGAGGAGCATCCGACTGGACTAATAGTTCGTCCGTTTTCAATATTCTGCGCATGCACAGTCTGGCCGTAGTATAGAAAGCAGGCATTTTTGGGGGTATGTGAGTGTGTGATTGGGGTAGAGATGGACAGCTATGGGTCCGAATGGGTCGTGGAAGGTGTCAAAGTGAAGCTTGTGTGGGGTAGTCAGAATGGCGTGTTTTTGAGTGCAAGTCGCGTCAATCTGCGCATGCGCAGTTGGTTGTATTAAGTAAAGTGGCCATTTTGGGGCAGTGCAGGAAGGTTTTTGGTGTCGAGATGGACCATCCTTGGTCCGAATGCGTCGTGCGGGGTGTCCTTTTGTAGCTCTCGGGGTGTAGACCCCGATTTGAGGGCTGATTTCCACATGCCGTAGGGCCGCTCACCGTCATCGTATAGGGATGCGCTACTGCACTTGTTGGACCTATAGCGGGACTCGGCGGTGTCTCTTGGTTGTGTTTGCCTTGAATGTGCCTGAGCATACTATCGCGACGAGAGAAGGTTCTCTGACAGAACGTACACGTACACGACATGTTTCTTATATGTACAGACACCAACACCACCACCACCACACACTACCACCACACACACACACACACACCACCACCACCACATTCCACCACCACCACCACCACCACCGCCACCACCGGGCGTTGACGGGCGTCAACGCCCGGTGGTGGTGGTGGGAGCTCCTGTGTGGCAGAGCTCTTGGATCGGAGCTCTTGGAGCTCAAAGCCTGTGGAACTCAGAGCTCGGAAGTGACATTTGCATATGACCTCTGTGAGGTCACTTCCGCTTCCGTTCACGTGACCGGAACTGACCTTTGACCCCTGCGCGCAATTTTTATCCGGTATTGTTAGCGCGCGCAGGGGTCAAAGGTCAGTTTCGATCTGATGAGTGCGGCCAAGGACAATTCACACGTTGCCGACTTGTTTACTAAAGGATCCCATCATAGGAATCTGTCCGTCATCTATTTGACCCAGAATCTCTTTCCTCAAGGGAAGGCGTCCAGAGATATTGCCTTGAACTGCCAACACTTTGTGTTGTTCTCCGATCCCATTGACAGAGCACAAATCCGTGTGGTTGGTAGTCGAATTTATCCTCAGAACATCGACCATTTCATGCAGGCGTTTCAAGGGGCAACAAGTCGTCCGTACGGCTACCTATTCGTAGATTTAAAAGCCCATACCCCCGAAGATCGCCGGCTGACGACCCACCTGCTACCCGGCGAGGGATCACCGCAACGTCATATACCCCGACACCATCCACCGAGTCCACCATCTGGTAGAGCAGCTGCAGCAACCCACCCCCATACAGCGGGGCCCCTTCATACCATCAGTCCCGGAATATCACCCAACCGTGAAGGACCAACTCAAACCCGTACAAGGGAATTAACATAATGTGAACTCGAGGCTATGGAAGGATTTGTTACAAGAAAGTATGAACGCCGAGATGGGCAAGACGTTGAGGGTCACAGAAAACAAGTTTCAACGCAAAGGGTATTCGAAAGAGGAAGCCGCAATATTAGCCCATAACAGATTGGCAGCCAGACTACGACGGGCTTTACGTCAGCGGTATGTCGACCTCGTGACCCATATGAAATTGTTGAATAAGGACCCAGTCCATATGGAAATTGAAAGAACAGCGTCGATGTTGAAAACCTCGGGCATGAACTGGAAAGCGGCGTATGTCAGAGCAATAGCACAAAAGAAACATCTGTTCGAACGCATCATTAAACGGCGTTAAAGCGTTAAGAAAGTGTGTTAAGGCGTTGAGACGGGCGTTAAGGCGTAACGACGGACGTTGACGGGCGTCACTGCATTTCGATGAATTGGTGTCAATTCCATGGAAATCAGAGCTTCTGCGCTAATTCACCAGGGCGTTGAAGCGTTAAACTAAGCGTTGATGAGCGTTATTGTCTATAAAAGCAAGCGTATTTCTAAAAACACGCACAGTCGACGTTCAACCGCCAACATGGCTTATACTTGCTCTGAGTGCGAACGCACGTTCACCAGACGTTACGATATGATGCGACACCAGAAAAATATACATGGGATTGAAGACTCTGAGGAGTCCGTTGAGGCGGATGCTGATACAGAGACTGCTGAGAGTGTATCGACTGATACCGAAACAGAGATTGCTGAGAGTCTATCTAGTGATACGGAGAGCTTGACCTCAGATAGTCAGCCTACGTGCGTGGAAAGTCAGGCAGAACCTACCTTCTGGGATCGTATTGTGACAGCAGCTATCAATACTTACGCTGCAGCGATCGAGGACGCCGGGGAGGATAATTTACAACAGCCGTACACCCAAATGCGCCCCCGCATCAGGAAAACACCCATGGCGATCTATGAACAGTATACCTTACTACCGCTTGAAATGAAAGGCGACCCCACGCACAGGTCCATCATGAAGACCAAGCGTCACTTGGAAGAGGCTATGGGGCTACCACCCACCGAGGCTCTGGAAAATGCGATCAGAATGCGCAAACAACTGTTTCAGGACATGCTGCCCGAAGAATATCCAGGCCTGCCCGACGACGCTTAGGCCAATGGCGACTTCTGATTGGACAAGAATACATCTAACGGACAGGAACGACTATGACAGATGCAAATGGTGGCCTCTGATTGAGCAAGAGTCTTTTTGAGTTGTAAACATACCCAACGCGGCTCCCCCAGCGTGGGTATGATGTAACATTGGAGAAAATAAACTACATGAAAAAAAATTGCTGTTGTTGTTGTTCTCTCAAGTGTCATCTTTGTCGTTGTTGTTGTTCTCTCTCCGGTCTATATCATGGCGTCAAGGCGTTATGTTAGAGCGTTAAGGCGTGACTACGAGCGTTGACGGGCGTCACTGTATTTCGAAGAATTAGTGACAATTCCATGGAATATCTAGAAAATCAGAACTTCTGAGCTATTTCACCAGAGCGTTGAAGCGTTAAGCTTGGCGTTGGCTGTCGTTGCTACAAGATGACACCGCACACGACGCATTCGGATCAAGGATGGTCCCTCTCTACACCAAATACCGTCCTTCACTGCCCCAAAATGTCCACTTTGGCTACTACTCGTACTGATGACGTCACCAATGACGTCACAGATGACGTGGGCAGCCCTCAAATCGGGGTCTACACCCCGAGAGCTACAAAAGGACACCCCGCACGACGCATTCGGACCAAGGATGGTCCATCTCGACACCAAAAACCTTCCTGCACTGCCCCAAAATGGCCACTTTACTTAATACAACCAACTGCGCATGCGCAGATTGACGCGACTTGCACTTAAAAACACGCCATTCTGACTCTACCCCACACAAGCTTCACTTTGACACCTTCCACGACCCATTCGGACCCATAGCTGTCCATCTCTACCCCAATCACACACTCACATACCCCCCCAAAATGCCTGCTTTCTATACTACGGCCAGACTGCGCATGCGCAGAATATTGAAAACGGACGAACTATTAGTCCAGTCGGATGCTCCTCCACGAGAGCTTCAAAATAAGACCTCACACGACACCATAGGGTCATTAGGGGCTCACCTAGACCCCACAACGTCCAACCCGTATGGGCCTATATCCCATAGCCAGTATGGGGCTATATGAGCCTACCCAGGCCTCGGTGAACTTTTTCCAAAATTTTCACCGTTCTGCTTCGAAACCCTTCCCATCGTGTTCTAAATGACGAGACGTGAAAAACAAATCCAAACAATGAACGTGTGTGAATTTCCCAGGTTGAACCTATACCCCAATATAGCCAGTATGGAGCTATATGAGCCTATATCCAGACCTACCCGGTACTTTTCGAAAAATTTCACCGTTTCGCTCGGGGACCCTTCCCATCGTGTTCTAAATGACGAGACGAGAAAAACGAGACCCCAAAACCCATATCACAATGAGCGTGTGTGAATTTCCCAGATTGGACCTATACCCCCATATAGCCAGTATGGGACTATATGGGCTAAATGGTACTTTTGCAAAAAATTCACCGTTTCGCTCCAGGACCCTTCCCATCGTGTTCTAAATGACGAGACGTGAAAAACAAGACCAAACAACCCATATCACAATGAACGTGTGTGAATTTCCCAGGTTGAACCTATACCCCCATATAGCCAGTATAGGACTACATGGGGCTATATACAGACCTCGGTGACTTTTCCCAAAAATTTCACCGATTCGCTCCGGGACCCCTCCCATTGTGTTTTTCTCGGTGAGACGTGAAAAACGAGACCCCACAACCCATAGTAACATCCACAACAAATTTGACCACCTCCCCTCCCCTCCATATAGCCAGTATGAGCCTATATACAGACCTCGGTGACTTTTCCCAAAAATTTCACCGATTCGCTCCGGGACCCCTCCCATTGTGTTATTCTCGGCGAGACGAGAAAAACGAGACCCCACAACCCATAGTAACACCCACAAAAAAATTGACCACCTCTCCCCCCATATAGCCAGTATGAGCCTATATACAGACCTCGGTGACTTTTCCCAAAAATTTCACCGATTCGCTCCGGGACCCCTCCCATTGTGTTTTTGTCGGCGAGACGAGAAAAACGCGACCCACAATCCATAGTAACACCCACAAAAAAATTTGACCACCTCTCCCCCCATATAGCCAGTATGAGCCTATATACAGACCTCGATGACGTTTCCCAAAAATTTCACCGATTCGCTCCGGGACCCCTCCCATTGTGTTTTCTCGGCGAGACGAGAAAAACGAGACCCCACAACCCATAGTAACACCCACAAAAAAAATTGACCACCCCTCCCCCCATATAGCCAGTATGAGCCTATATGGGGATATACCCATACAGGCATTTCCCCGTATATTGTATATTGTACGAGTCCGTGTTCCGGTTTTTATCTATTTATTTATTTATTTATTTATTTATTTATTTATTCTGTGAAAACACCCATGACATGACTGATGAGAGCCTCACTGGCCCAATGGAACCATGCAGCGTGGAACTCTTCTGTGTTGGAGGTAGTTTTTGGTCTCTTGAGCTGGTGGCGCCATCGTGATGACGTCATCAGTTTATGTGTACTTTCCGGATGTTAAAAGGTCCCACCAAGAGCTCTGCCACATACCCCACCCGTAGAGAGCCTCACAAAGTTCCCCCTTAAATTTTACCCGGGAGAACAAATAAGTAGGTCAATATGAGTTTAAATACTCTTTCTAACATCGTGCAGCGAGGATTTTCTTTGATGTATGTCTGTGTGATTTACAAATATGGCAAGTGGTGGTTGTATTGATGTTAATTTCCTTCGAATAGACCTTTTAAAGAGGTCATGCATTGCACGTCTCCTAATATGGACCACGGAATATTTTAGAGGTATGACATCACCAAACCCGTATTCTGATCAGATAATGTGTTATGTTCAGCCAAGGCAACACGTGTAGTGTTAGACTTGGGTAAGCGAAGATGGGTGACGTGAAGCTGATGACAGGTTACCGATAGGTAGAGAATGGTCATTTCATTTTGACATTTTCTGTACCGATCAAAATTCCTCGTTTGTGATGAAAACACCATTATCACACATGGAATGATAGCATAGAGGAGAGTAATCTTTGTCTGCCGTCATATTCGAAAGTTCTCGTTAAATTTTATGGCATGTTTGACTGGCAATCATTCTCACCTTTCTCCGTTTACAAGGAGAGAAAATTAACCAAAATGTACAGGCAAACTTGCATTTGACGAAATATAGGTCACCACTGCGTCACTTGCCGGCTGTAATGTACGTGAGTATCACAGCATCTTGATCCAATGACAATCGGCTCCTTGATATATTGGAGCGATATGCGAGAGGTGGGAAAAATTGACGACGTCTGGCGACTAAATAGCAACCATATGACTCTACAGGAAAGCATCCCTCGGCACCTAACATTCATACTCGAGAATACGGTGGATTCTCGGACATAGCCTTGGTATCTCAGCCGCGCTTTTATTGCAGCTGTTCATGTAGAGACTATGCAGTATCCACACGGTCCCTAGCAGCGGCTTAAGCGGAATTAGATACGCTAGCCCGAGAGCTGTGTTGACAAATCAGCTCAAACAACTCAGCTGATGTTAATGGTCCTCGTTGTATTTCTCTCTTTCTCTCCAAATGAAATGGATATTTCCTTAATTCTACCGGCGAAGGATCTCTTCTAATTTGTGTTTCTCCTGGTTTTTCTTCTCGGGCTGATCTCCATGGTAACGGAAGTCATACAGCTGACATGCGCTGTTCGGAGTTTCGGCGTGATACTGTGCTTTCAACATGGATGCAAATATGTATTCCTAGCAGTGCGCAACGAGGTAGGGGGCCTACTAATGTCCTACATTGTCCGAGACCGTGTCGAGTGAATCACCAGATGTGACGCGCCAGACTCGCCCAGCACGCATGACTCAAAAGCAAACCACTATCGGAAAATTTTACATTATTGATCCCAAATTTATGTCGAAAATAATGATAATCATATCTGTTATGACCCATGGAAATATAATATCACAAAGTATTAGCTTTAACATTAAATATGTCACATGTTTATGTTAAATAGTCCCAGCGATGTCATAGTTTGTGTTTTCGAATCTGCCAGTTGAAAATCAACGCTATTGTGTGTCACTCCACTGCAGATGGAACTGTCGACAGAGGTGGCAAGTACTGTTGCGCCCTCTAGTGTCATTGGAACAACCCATGCATTTGAATGGGGCTGAGGGGACGTAATCCCGCTGGTTAAATGATACCGAGATTATCTCCCTTGGGTGCAGAACTCCATCTGACGCCCCTCATTGATGTTAGACTTGTCCAACGTCACTCAAAACAACATGACGAAGGATGGCCTGTGAGTTAACCTGGAAATTTTTCTTCTCATTTTGGTTTTGACAAGTTCCACTTGATCTTGTGCAACCATACCTGGTAGAACAAATATCGGATGCAGGTTTGACAAGAATTGACACGTTTCAGACTGTCTTCATTTTGTGATAAATCAGGCAAACCATCTGGGATAAGTTGCTGGGACGGATGGTAGTCACATGATCTATTCAGCAATCACATGACCTCGTGATATTCCAATATGAATCTCATGTCATTCGAGGGACTATCCGCCACCGAAGATCCCCGAGAAGTTGGGAACGGTGCACAGCACAGGCCCTCAAAACAAGAGTGAACGGTGGTAATAGTGTGAAGTGTCGAAATATGGGGTCTCTATACATAACCCCATGCGTTATATAAAAATACACCAAGGTGTGAAACGCACTACGAGAAATAAACGGTTTACCTCCAAACAAAATACATCAGCATATTCTACCATTGTCACTCTATATATTCCCGTCGTCAAATTAGTAAATTTGCTAAGTTTACATGGCTTCGTTCGTTCCTACTACGCCATGAATCCTCTTACTGAACTTACATGTACACCCCGGCACAAGACGGCTCCATGGGTCGTACCGCTCTATCCGACAATGAAACAACCCCTCCCCACTATGGTTGGCGCTAGTAGACAAAATTTCACAAATAGCCCTCGGGTTAATTCGATTTAGTCCTAGGGCTAAATCGACCAATTGTAATACATTTTATAAACCCCGGATTATATTCATTTAGTTATAGGACTAAACGATTTAGCCCTCGGGTTGATTTGATCCAGTCCTGGACTGAATGATTTAACCCGCGGACTAGACGATTTAACCCACGGACTAGATGATTTAGCCCGCGGACTAAATGCAGTTAACCCTAGGTCTAATTCGATTCACTTAGGTCTAAATTGACCAATTATAATACATTTCCTAAACCTCGGGTTATATACAGTTAGCTCTCGTACTAAACGATGCAGCCCTCGGGCTTGAATATTTAACCTCCGAAGTGATTGATTCAGTCCTCGGACTGAATGATTTAACCCGCGCACTAGATGATTTAACCCGCGGACTAGATGATTTAACCCGCGGACTAGATGATTTAGCACGGGGGCTGAATTATTTAGCCCGAGGTCTGGATTGTCCAATCAATTGTGCATTTCTAGACCGCATATTTCACAAGCCTGGAGTTAGGCAAATTAACAACCCTACACCAGTATTCCCGTTAATCTGGGCTTGTAGTGCCATGGGAATTCTGCCCAATTCTGCCCGTACAGCAGCATTACATGCCTTTTTGTTCACCCCAAGAGTAAACTTGCAAAACTTGGTATGAACGCTTTCAATTGGGGAACATTCATGAATATCTCAACAGCCCAAATTTCGGAATTTTTAAAAGAATTGGTTTGACCACGCCATCAAAAATCTTCGTGTACATGTAGTGCTGTATAACTACCAGGCCTGGTACATTAAAGCCTATAAGGGAGCAGATTACCGCCGTAAAACCGATGATAGCTTATCCAGCTGCTCTCAATGCAAAGCAAACACAAGCAGGACAAATTCAGTATGTGTTTACACTTTACTGTTATCATGTCAAAGTGTTATTACTTGACAACGGGCAGTCATTTGGGGTCTGAGACTGACAGCCGAACAAATATGCAAGGATCAAAATGAACAAACGCGCCAACTTTATACCACGTGGCCATCTTCTAATCTTGCTCTTGATTAATATGCGGTCTAGAAACGCACAATTGATTGGACGATCTAGCCCTCGGGCTAAATAATCCAGCCCTCGGACTAAATCATCTAGTCCGCGGGTTAAATCATTCAGTCCGAGGATTGATTCAATCACTCCGAGGGTTAAATATTCGAGTTCGAGGGCTAAATCGTTCAGTCCGAGAGCTAAATATATATAACCCGAGGTTTAGGAAATGTATCACAATTGGTCAATTTAACCCGAACTAAATCGAATTAAACCTAGGATTAAATGCTTTTAGTCCGCTGGTTAAATAATCCGATCGAAGAATAATTCAGTCAGTCTGAGGGATTAAAATATTCAAGCCCGATGGCTAAATCGTTCAGTCCCAGAGCTAAATGAATGTAATCCGGGGTTTAGGAAATGTATTACGATTGGTCGATTTAGTCCTAGGATTAAATCGAATTAGCCCTAGGATTAAATCGAATTAGCCCGAGGGCTATTTGTGAAATTTTGTCCATCAGCGCCAACCATACCCCACTATCTGTCCACTGCTTTTATCGAGTTCGGCAAATAGTTTCATCACCTGGCGGTACCAAGGAGAAATTCAACCGGTCGTTGATGTTTGAAGACTGATTGAATGTATTTGCCGAACTCGATAAATGCAGTAGACAGAGAGTGGGGAGGGGTTGTTTTATTGTCCGATAAAGCCGTATGACCCATGAAGGCGTGTTTTCCCAGAGTGTACATGTAAGTTCAGTAAGAGGATTCATGGCGTAGTAGGAACGAACGAAGCCATGTAAACTTGGCTAATTGTCCCTTCACCATGGGATAGAAGGGGGTAAAACGTCGTCAGGTTTCAGGCTTTGACGAGCTACTTTTGTTAGTATGGGGAACATCTTCAACGGATGTTCGCTGCTGGAGAAAGGAACCACACTCGTCTTTTATTTTGGAAGTGCAAATTTCTGATGTTGCTGATATTATGATTTTCTATGAAGACTGCAGCTCCTAGGTAAGTTACGGATGTACTGATAAGCCAGCAATCTTGTATTATCGTGTGGTGGTGAAGATGGGTGAAGGGTTGAGGGTTTAATGAGGGTTGTATGACTTTTGACCATTGACCTGGAACGTGAGGATGGACCTTGGCCCTCGGACCTTAGAGGTCAAAAGTCCGGATATCTCGCCAAAATATCCGGAAAGACGGACTTTACACCCGTGAGCTTTAATGAAGCGAATTGTGAAAATTTTAGTGAAAGCTGTTTGCGAAAATATAGCCTTCAAATATCCTTATTTATTTTCTTTATAAGAAAATAAATGAACTGTCAGATTCCTATAATATACTTTTGAAACAAAACAAGTGTACCTCGTATTTTAAATTTCGTCCTGAAAATGATTATATGACAGTTCAAATAAAAAAAATCCGAAAAACCGTACATAAATGGACGGATAAGGGAAATTGGTGGTTCTACATATGTACAGCATTGTGTCCAATTTCATGACCTTTCGCTCCTTAAGCTACACAGGAGTTATTAGATGGTAAATCTGAAAAGTATGGTAAAATATTATCCGAAGAAAGGGATAAAAAATTATACAGAGGGACGATTTTCTTCAATTTATGACCGGTAGTTTCTTCATTCAAGTCAAGTGACATATAACCCAGTCTAAGTCTTACTTAAATTTTCAGTATTATTTAATAAAAACTTGAAGAAAGTTTATTACTTGATCACCATGTATCAGATAAACATGCGTGGTTGATATACACTGCCGGCCGACAAATCCAGTGGGGATCTCCAGACGTCTTGCCTGACAGTTCCTTTCAAAAGCTGGTATACGGAAATATTTGTTGTCGGGTTTTTTCACCAACCAGAAGAGTTGCTTATGTTATGAAAAAAAGGCAAAAAAAAAACATTTTCGAATTTTGGGAGACTGAATAGGTTCCTTGAGTCCTGAGACTGTTCCATCGTTGCGCTCTACCTCACATGATCGAGTGTTAACTTGTCTGTCTATTGCCATTTAAATGCTGGTTTGAAGGCTAGTTTAAGAAGCGTTTATTAGGTAGACGATTTGTGGTGTACCTCGAGTGAGAGTGGTGTGGTATAGTCGATCAAGGACTGCTAGATAAGGATATGAAATGCCTTTTGGCTTCAGCAACAACAATCTTCACCGCTTCCCGACGAAGTTATGTTTGGCGCGGAATAGCGGTCCGTTTAAATGGGGAATAACATGACGAATCACACAGTTTTGCGGCTTTGTCTGTATCCCACACTGAATCTCTTTGCACGTCAGTGAGTTTGGGCATGTCGCGAATTGCTTCTACCTTGTTGGAATCTGGGTTTTATCCGCTGCCTGTGAGCTGATGACCGACGAATGACGCTTCCAGTATCTTAAACTCTAATTTGTCAGGACTGAGACAATGCCATCCTGTTGAGATGGTTCCATCGATTGGACAAACCAATAATTGAGGCTGGCGATATTTTCTTCCTGCTACCCGAAAAGTGTCAGGCTGGTCTTGCAGCTATTGGTCTAATGGGTGGTGAACTACCTCAGGAGCTAGAAAGAAATCAAACGGCAGCTGATGCCATCTGTACATTTCATCGATTCTCCATCGACAGCAGTGCACTTGAAGAATATTTTGGCATTTGGTTTAGTGGTTTCGTTTCCATACACTTGCGAAGCTATTCGCTTGGCTTTGATGACGGTGACCAGACGGGATACCCAGTCGGTAGGAATATCCACAGAGGTTATCACACCCGGATTCCGAGAGCCTCTCTGGTTCCGTTCTCAGCTTGTGTTCAAATGTCTGGAGATTATGCTTCTTGGTCAGTTGACGGGACGGCAGAATATATCTTTCTGTCCGGTCCCATAGCAGGTACTCTTTGCAATTTTCAGTGTTATTTGAGTCTTGCCGACACCATATATATATTTTAAGTTATGCCTGCACAGGTTTGGTGCTATTTTTGTTTTATGAAATAAGGTCTTTCGATTGTGGACGCGAAATATGTGGACGAGAGCTGACTACTGAGTGTCGGATTTGATGCTAGTATTTAGGTACACAGCCAGAATATGAGGCGCACGCTGTCAGCTATTACCACGGTCCCACCTCTGTGTTTATTCCGATTTTCTTGAATTAACTAGTGATACAGACGCTTTGCCAAGTACAGTTATATTCGAGTGAGTGAGTGATTGAGCGAGTGATTTTAACGTCGCTTTCAACAATTATTCAGTCATCTCATATCGTCCAAATCAGATTATCCTGACACCGGCTCAACCGGTCCTTGCTATATCCTCTTCCTGTTGAACGCCTAGCGAGGAAGATACAAGTTCCATTGTTTCTAATCTTTGGTATGACTCGGCTCGGGATCGAACCTGAGACCTGCCGCTATCTTACGCTGTATATTGTTGTTACGGACTTCTGGTCCAAGTGGAAGGTCCTTATTTGATAACAGTGCAGATTGCACCGAGTCGATTTAAAAGCGGGACTTTCACTGAGGAGAAGTTTTGCTAAGATTTTTCTAGCAAAGTCGTTCTCTACACTGTGGACACTTTTTCTCTACTCGCAGTCATTAGTTCGTCTTCTCTCGAAGAGTCATTTTTTAATAATCAACTGCATGATCATCACGTCTTCTACCGTGCTAGTTTCTATGTTTAGCATTGTTGCCAAGTGTGACCGCTTTATGCATCAGTTGCATATTTCCCAAATAGCAAGCGTCAGATCCGACATTCAATATTCAACCGTCGTCCATAAAATAATTTCTCCGTCAATAAACGAAATACATATTTCGTATGACAGTTGCATGCATGTATCTCAGCCACGCTTTGAACACCATGAAGATGTCAAACACATGATATCCAAACGGCCCCCAACTCCGCGGTTAAGCGGAATTAGACACAGGTTAGACGATGCACATGAACAGTTGCAATGCAAACGTGGATGTGAAACAGGAATCGCTCTTGGTATTTTAGATGTCTTTGGGAGGAACGCAATTAAAATATCGGCCTGGGGATTCATGTGATTTCTTGTGGGTATTTTACCCAACATGGCACGATATTTCCTAATGCACCATGCTTCCTACTTGATAATGTGATGTCTAGTACTGTAATATCACTTGTCCTTATTGCACCATGTAAGCGTCCTGTTTGTGGCTTGTGTGCTGTCCTCAGTGTTTTATAGGGTGGATGGAGGGTGGCTGGTTCCATGTTGCTTCAAAGCTTTCTTCTTTGAAGCAGCAAGAACGCAACTTGCCTGGGTGGTGCTTAGTTGGTTCGTCGCGATATGACTGAAATAATGTTGAAAGCGACGTTAATTCCTACTCACTCACTCACTCACTCACTCACTCACTCACATCCTGTTTGTAGATGCGCGCATTTGTTGTCGATTTCTGAAGTGCTCATTTGAATGCCGAGACTTTGTTCTCTTGTCAGAATAATTAATAGATTTCGTCGTCTTTTCTGTCGATGACCTTGGTATATTGTGCTGTAGATTCGGCTAATCTGCATACTAGTTGGTTCGTTCGCCGTGCGTCTTGGAATCCTGAATGCTTGTTAAAGTGTTAAAAATCACACCAACAATCTACCGTTCTGTTCCAGGAATAGGGAAAGAGTTGAACATTTTAATAAATTTTGTATTATTACTGATTCCATGGCAGGCCGCGCGGGCGGAATCTCGCCGCCTTCAATACAATACAGAATTATTGTTTGTTAGGATGGTATATACGCCAGCATCAGCCGAATAGGTCGCATAATTACTTAGCATTCATTTAAAGTGAACGTAAAGGCTGAAGCAAAATGCACTCTGTGGGTTAGAACTACATTGAAAGTATCAAACAGCAGCAACAAATATTTTTGGGGATTTTTTGCACCGAGTAGGAACGAAATTATCTCCGTTGTATTATTGTTCCCCGGCCGCCGCCATGTTGGCTATCTCACCTCAGAGCAGTGACGTTGTATCACCTTGGAGCTCTCTACTTCGTGGAGAGAGAAAGCGACGTACGAGGAGGATAGCCTAACTTCAAGTTCTGACGAAGCGACAAATGAAGGCTTACAGGTTACCAGTTTGAACCAAAACGCTCCGATGTCGACGAAAGTAGTGAGAGTTCAGGTGAGACGTTTCAGCTCGGTAAACACTTGCTGGAGACACGCAACACAGTCAAAACACGCTTGAAACAGCCGAGCGATACTACCAACCTGTAACCATCTCGGTCATCTATACGCGGTAAGACTGACCCTGGGATCGTGTGTATCCATTTTCAGCCTACTTTCGGCAACTCCTTGAGGGAATTTCCAGAAATCAATACCACGTGACTTTGTCAGCCAATCAGCTAAAGTCCACCGACGTAACCCCAACGTAACTCGCCATTTTCGAGTCATGTGATGTCCAACTTGTTAAAAATTACAGATCTATCACACCTCTTGGATGATACGAAAGTTATTCATACCTATATATTTTGTAAGCCCAGGCAATATCTTTTTCCGAAGTGGTATGAAAACCTGTAATTTATCAGATTTCTTGAGTCTGCTCTCCGCCGGATGAAGGCCGAACAGAATCCGGTAAAGTACCGGATATCGCTCCGCGATATGGAGACACACGATTCGCAAGCCATCTTATAGATGGCGAAGTGTACGCAAATGTGATACTACGTCACAGGAAAACACGTGCTACGTACAAGCGTTTTCATGCAAGCGTTTCGCAAGACTACTCAATACACATGACATGGCTGACCCCAGTCGATTGTTGCACCAGTCAATTCCGGTGTTTGGAATTTAATTTTTTTTTGGAAGGGAAAAAATGATACTTTTAATATAGTTCTTCCACACAGTGTGTGCGTAGTCGCAGCCTTTACGTTCACTTTAAGTAAATTTAAGCTTTTTAGTCGAAATGGCAAGGAATCCTCAAGTTTATCACTGGCTTCATATCTGCGCGTTTTGGTGAAAGTAGTTCGGTAAACTTGGCCGAGTCTGTCGTCACATTTAAAGTGAGGTGGAGTACTGGTATGTGGATTTTCGTCTTATGAATCATCGATGAAATTAAAACACGTGAAAACCACCTGTTTGATATGAGCGGTGTAGGTCAGGCATACAGGTAGACTTAATGCTCGGGTACACGTTGTCTCTTTTCAACCCTCAGCTGATTATCGCCTTTCCTTCATTGCATTTTAATATTAGATATACCAGCACGAACTAATGATATGTCAGATGGTATAATCTTTTCTCGAGGTCACGCGCGCCCTATATCTGGAATAATTTTTACGCTCATTGTGATAAAATGATCAAAAATGAATTGCTTGACATGACACATGGGATCAATTGCTACCTTATCAATTGTTCTTTGAACAAATAGACACATCTTGCAAAAACAGAAGTAAAATTACTTTGGCTTTGTCCTATATAGCTACCATCTATTGTGCTATAAATTTGAAATGGTGCAGCGAATTTTAATATATCAATATCCTACCAACCCCTTCTCAATGGGCAATTTACACTACAGTTCAAGTTAATCCCTTTTCAATGCTGGCTGGCCTCGATGGCAGCGGGCGATGCACCGACACATGGCTGGCCGCATGGGCTCCGGTTCGTCAATCCGGGCGCTTCGCTATGTCTTCAACCCATAATATATGTTTACTCGATGACTGCATGAATTCCACGAAAAAGCGCCCGTCACCAAAAAGTGCCCGTTTTCGCACAAAATTCACCCCACATTTTTTCGTAGACTATATATTAGCATGCTGTTTTTTGTTCTATTCGCTTCCTATATAATCTCCGGGAACACGTCAATAACAGAGAAGATGTGTTTTAAGCGCGAATTATTTTTCCCGCAATTTATAAACCTGATCAACTCGGGAAATTCGAAATTGTCAAGGAAGAAAAGTTGCATTTCACTGAAAAGTATACTATTTTAAAACATCTGAAGAAAAGATATGCATTTGACAGGAACTGTATGAATTGGCCAAAATAAGAGTTCAGAGTCTTAATTTTATAATTAGAAGAGATAGAATTAGATATAATTAGAATTAGATATTCATCCTAGGAATATTTTTTGGAGAAAATATGTAATGAATAAAGCTCTTTTACCGAGAAGATTTTAAAAGCGCACTCGTGATTCCGTCACGATTTTTTTGTGATTCCGTCACGGACTAGATTTAACCCCTGTGATGACTCAATCGCGCTTGTCTCACGAGGAAAAAAATGTTATCTTCGGGTACTGTATATTAATAAGAGATGTCATATAAGAATAATCAGATCGAAACAGAGCAGCAAAAAAAAAATAAAAAAAAATAATGGGCATGCAACGCTATACTGTGATTCCGGCATGCAACGCTATACTGTGATTCCGTCACGATCATTTCCAAAGATTATATAACGAAAAATCTGTAATACATGTATTTCGGAGGATATTATACTTTATTTGAAACTTGGCAGCAGTAACTAGGTGATAGGACGTAGAAAGTCTGCTGATAGAGAATAAAATTTCAATAACGAGCGAATCAAACTTTTCAAGTACCTTCCAAACCGTGATTCCGTCACGCTGTGCACCTGTCGCCGAAACCGGGGCAAGACAGGATTGTCCAAGGATAAATGTGGAGAGAACCCATTGTATTTTTCGCAATAGGATCTTGCCCTTTTGTATTAACGCTAGACTGTAGAACTCTCTTTTGAATCAAGATATCAACAGACAGTGTCAACGTGCTGTTCCTGCTGTCTCCTCTCCAGCGATTGGTCATTCGAACCGCGCCATTTCAAATTAAGACGAGCATTCTTATCACTATTTATAGGAGCCATCCCACTCTGCATACACAATCACGTGACTGTCTCAGTTGACCCATGACGTAGCCCTGCCTCGTTTTCGATCTCAAAATCTGCCGTGTAACGGGGAAAATGTTGTTGGCCCTTTATGATGTTCGAATGAACGTCCATCAGTTTTTACAGTGTAGACAATCCTCGTACAGATAGCAGTCGCCCCGTGTGAAAATACCACTATAAATCTCAGCCAATGAACAAGCAAACAAGTGTGAGTGACCTTCAGATCACTTCTCTTATGCGACCAAGGTTGTGATTTGACACTTCGATCATGTGATTGCGTTTCTGTTATATGCGTGTTATATGTGCATCAAAAAGTTGTAGGAATGCGATCTTCTACCATCATCCCTAGTCATGGTTCGTCTGACAAATCCGAGCCATGACAGAAGACGAATTCTTCAGGACTAAGATCAGTCGTTTATTACATGTAATAGACTTACCGAACAACCTTCGTGACCTCATGACCTTTCCGAATATGCCCATACTTGAAAAAATTAGAAGCCAGCAATGTGTCGTATATTTCCTCCCCTTTGAACTCAAGTTGTGAATAGCCGTCATTGTTTTGACTATAGAGAAACGCCTACGTGTCCTTTCAGCGAAAACATCAAAAAGGCTTGTCTGTGAACCCAGCGAAGCACACTATAACGCCGACCGTTCATTGGCTGTTACCTCAAACGGTTTGTTCGAGTGATAACTGTACTGCCATAATCTGAGAGCAGGGGCTGGTATACGGAGTGTACAGAGTATACAGACCTGGATTATGGAGGATGTCTTCTACCGGCACACAGCGTCGGGTGCGAGGGGATGAGACAACCTCCCCCAGCGCATGCTCCGTTTCACAGGCTCACTCCGCTTATTCCTGCCCCCAATAGTGGAAGTCGACCTTTAAGACGTATACGGACACACCTTGACTGGATACCCGTCTCTATTAATAATGTTGGGATACACTCCACGTTCTGTTTGAATCCAACCGAACAACCCCTTCAATTTTGCACATGGGCGAACTACTTTTTATATGCTCGCCCTTTTCATATGTACACGGAGAATAATCTCTATATATCATCCCTTTTAAAGCTAGGTCAACAAAGGTATGATGTAGAATTGTAAAGTATATCGGAAAGTTCTACTTTAACTTTTAATGACGAGACGAGAAGTTGACATGCGGGCTACCGCAAAGCGAAACATTCCCCCGTGTTAGAAATGGATTCGGTCTCAGTTAGCTAAGGTAATGCCGAAACTAAAATATTACCTATGAAATAAATAGTTCGATTGGCATAAACGGCCCAACACTTGATTATAATTCAAGGCATTGATTCTCCTGATCCTCGAATAACATGGCCGTGAAATAATGTGTTCGCGCACAATCACTGATTATGAGGTGGAAACACCTATTAATTCTCAATATGTTATTATGAGTACGTTCAAAAATAACGTCCTCTCGATAACTCCTACAGGTAGTCTCGACTGTTGGAGTTCGCTGAGCACGAAATTTCCTCACCTTAATTCTAGCATCCTCGGATCTATTGCCTTAAAAGTCGATACTTAATATAAAAGCGACAGGTGAAAAGAGGAGAACAGCTCGCGGTCTTGCATTTTCGCGCACTTTTACCGTAGGTCGTAACAGTCTTCCATAGATTCGGCTAGGAACTTTTGAAATGTTTTGTGTTTTTTTTGCATCATTTGATGTACTGATCCTCCACAGTGATATGTTTGGAAAACGTGTTGTCTGTTTGTTGTTAGATATGTTTACCACCCCCGCTGATGAAGCGAGAAAATGGGTGAGCGGCACCTGTGCTGGCATGCAATCACCTACATTAGGCCTATCCGGGTTTATTTATATTGTTTACAGCTGGTCAGGGAACGGAACCTGTTTCCCATTCCCCCTTCCGCATTCTGCATGATTGCTTGTGATAGGAAATGCAGTCAGAAATTTGTATTTCATTTCTCAGGTAAATAAGAAGGTTTTGTGGCAATGTGTGGGTAGGATCCTTGATAAAGAAAGCATGAGGTGGGGCGGGGCTGTATATAATCTAAGTTTGTTTTCAATTTTTATTTTTATCTCACCATCCATTAATTAAAATACATCTGCTTCTATGTACAGAGTAATAAGAGACGATTAGTGATTAGTGACTCACGCGAGACCTACAACTTCATAAAATTTCCCTGTATTCTTTTTCAACAAAAGGCAAATATTTACGAACATCAAAAAATATTCCCCATTCCCACGCTGATACCCCAATCCCACCCACCCCCTCTTGGACATAGCGCTGTAGCAACTACTAATGGCATAATTGTAACAATTGCGACAATTGTGTCATTAGCAGTTGTCAGGTCGCCAGCTTATGTCGTAACTGCGTCATTAGCAGGCGACTCTGCCGCTATCGCTATTGTCGCAATTGCGACATTAGCTGGCGACTGCATGCAGAGTCGACCACTACTGGCGCAATTACGACAATTGTGTCAATAGTGATTGCTATTGCAAGTATATCAAAGATTTAGTCATACATCATGTATGATATATGTTTGCCTCATATAATAACTGGTTTCCAGTTGTGACAATAAGCGTGAACATGTTCGCTACCAGTTAGCCTATTTTGAGTGACAGAGTCCCCTGCTCTTAGCTGGCGACCTGACAATTGCTAATCATTAATGACACAATTATTACATATTCAACAAGAACTATGTATGATTAAAATTACATAGAAAAGTGTGTGTGTGTGGGTGTTTAATTTAATGAGCTACAAGAAAGAAGAAAGTCAAATTTCCACATGTGTTCAATATATATGGCTATTGAATGATACACATGCCTATGGCTGTCATATTTTTTATAACGAATAGAGTCATCCGCATTTTTTCATAGTATCTTCTCTTAACCTGATGAAATAATATTGAAATTTAAAAAAAAAAACGTCCTTTATACTTCCTTAACTGTAGTGCTTTTCTCGGACAGCGAAGTTAATTAGCTAAAGTTCCATTTTCTGAACTAAACATGAAGCAATACAGCAATGTTTGCCAGACGAAGGCGTGCT
This sequence comes from Hanleya hanleyi, assembly GCA_036873755.1. Lineage (NCBI taxonomy): Eukaryota > Metazoa > Mollusca > Polyplacophora > Lepidopleurida > Hanleyidae > Hanleya > Hanleya hanleyi. Next base: position 64,252 of record JAVTVY010018486.1, read on the forward strand.
AGTATTTTCTTTTCAGAAAAGCCTGACTGCAGGTTATCAGTACGCATAATCACTTTTTACAAGTGGCCTGCGTAGAACATAACTAATATGTTATAGTCCAACACTTCTCATACACGAATTGAAACAAATGAAATGGCATCTTCATTTTAAAGAAAATCCGGTACCATTGGCCGTTTATATTTGAAGAATCATGGCACAGTTTCCATTAGATCCGAATATATATATATATATATTTTATAGTTGTCACCAAGAGAACCTGATTATATATTCAATTGTAATATACTATATCGTATAGCTGGACAAGCCGGATTTAGTCACGCTATACATTACCAGGCCCTGCAGGCAGATTAGGGCTGCACAGTTATTACTGGATCTGTCAGTTTAAAATAATAGCCAATGAACGGACGGCATTTTGGGTCGATGCACAACCTTCGACGAAGGTGGACTTCATACGGAGATAAGTTGAAGGAAAAAGGCTCTTTGTCAAAACAACGATGGATACGAAACATGTGAATTCAAAACAAGCAGATGGGATGAAATATACAACACATTACCTGGCGCCAAATATGGGCATATTCGGAGAGCTCATCGGGTCACGAATGCGCTCCGGAATGTTGCGAATCAACCGGTTCGTAATCGTTAAGATATCCGTCATGGCATTCTCAAAGAGATCCGTGTCTACCCGCGGGAGACCAAAGCGACTCTCATGTAAACTGGTGACATTTTTGAATCTCCAATCTCAAAGCGAGGCAGCATGACATCACTCGCTCGACCGGGACTATTCTCCTGTGGGTAGACACGCAAAATGGTACATCTTCAGAAAATTTATGACCTAACCCAAAGATCACAAGATCATTATTGTTTAGCATCATCAGATAAACAAGAATAGTACGATAGTAGTAGGGTCTACTGAAATTGAGTCCCATTGACCTACTTAATGACGTCACATTGGGGAGGATTGAGGAGGAACTTGATCACGTGATGATCACGTGATCAAGGCATGTCGGCCAGTGTGGGAGGTGGTGGTGGTGGTGGGACCAAAATGGCGGCTTGTGGGTGGTGGTGGTGGTGGTGGGACCAAAATGGCGGCTTGTGGGTGGTGGTGGTGGTGGTGGGACCAAAATGGCGGCTTGTGGGTGGTGGTGGTGGTGGTGGGACCAAAATGGCGGCTTGTGGGTGGTGGTGGTGGTGGTGGGACCAAAATGGCGGCTTGTGGGTGGTGGTGGTGGTGGTGGGACCAAAATGGCGGCTTGTGGGTGGTGGTGGTGGTGGGACCAAAATGGCGGCATCGAGTGAGAGATCAAGGCATGTCTGGACTTGTTCTGGGTTGTACAGTTCTGCCATGCGGAGGATGGGTACTAGTATTTCGCTGACGTCCTAGTAATAAACATAATCTATAGGTGTTGTACCATGTTAATAGGATCAGTCTAGCATCTGTACCACCCTAGGGTCGAGTGTTTATTGTCCCGTGTATCTCCGCAAGAAAACAACAAACAAAATGGCGGCTCCAGGATGGTGTGGGGACGCCCTTTCCCCATCACGGCATCAGAGCGCCATCTGCACACATTGACGCAAGGGAGACAACTCGTGTGGCCTAAGGGTATGGAAATAGCCGTGTTGGAGCTAGGGGAGCCACTATTGGTCCAATGGGGTCATATGAGGTATCAATGTGAAGCTTATGTGAAGGGGCATCTGATGGGGTGGGTGTGGGGTTGAAATAGTGGCATTCTGCGCATGCGCGGTGGCCCAAGGGTATGGAAATAGACGTTTTGGAGCTAGGGGAGTTACTCATGGTCCAATGGGGTTGTATGAGGTATCAATGTGAAGCATTCGTGAAGGGGCATCTGATGGGCTGGGTGTGGGGTTGAACTAGTGGCATTCTGCGCATGCGCGGTGGCCCAAGGGTATGGAAATAGCCGTGTTGGAGCTAGCGAAGCCAATAATGGTCCAGTGGGGTCGAGTGAGGTATCAAAGTGAAGCTTATGTGAAGGGGCATCTGACTGGACTAGTGGGGTTGAACTAGCGTCATTCTGCGCATGCGCGGTGGCCCAAGGGTATGGAAATAGCCGTGTTGGGAGCTAGGGGAGTTACTACTGGTCCAATGGGGTCGAGTGAGGTATCCATGTGAAGCATTCATGAAGGGGCATCTAATGGGCTGGGTGTGGGGTTGAAATAGTGGCATTCTGCGCATGCGCGGTGGCCCAAGGGTATGAAAATAGACGTTTTGGGATGTAGGGGAGCTACTCATGGTCCAATGGGGTCGAGTGAGGTATCAAAGTGAAGCATTCGTGAAGGGGCATCTGATGGGTTGGGTGTGCGAAGCTCTCCTCCAATCAGAAGCGAGTATTTCAAATCCGTCCCAGAGCTCTCGTCCAATCAGAAGCGAGTATTTTGACCCGGTGCATTATGGGACATATCCAAGATGGCGGCACGTATGTTCAAGATGGCGGCACATCCGGTGTCGAAAACTGGCCCTTTTTGTCGGGATGTGGTCACCTAGTGTCGAAAACTGGGCCCTGTATGGGTCCCGCTAGACGTGTTGGAGCTAGGGGAGCCACGAATGGTCCAATGGGGTCGAGTGAGGTATCAAAGTGAAGCATTTGTGAAGGGGCATCTGATGGGCTGGGTGTGGGGTTGAACTAGCGGCATTCTGCGCATGCGCAGTCTGGCCGTAGTATAGAAATAGACGTGTTGGGGTGTAGGTGGGCCCCTAGTGGGTCGATGGGATCGAGTGAGGTATCCATGTGAAGCCTAGGTGAGGGAGTTACATTAGGGTGTCGTTTCCATTCTGCTGCGCAGGTCACGTGGGGGTTGTGACGTCACTTCCGGGTTTTTCACTAAAACTACCTCCAAACCCAGAAGAGTTCCAACGTTCAACCTCCGGGACCTTTTCCCGCCCCCGCCCCGGCGCCCCCCAGCGTGCGCGCGCGCGCGGGTTCTCCGACCGCAGCGCGCGCGCGTCATCCCCGGCAGTGCCCGCGCGGACGCGGGTCAAAAGGTCAAAGGGTCACCTCCAGGTCAAACGGTCCAATGTCCAATGAGACAATGTTGCGGCATCGCTATAGTCAGAGCTTGAGCACAAAAAAGGGGATTCTAGATGAACCTGGGAAAGATGGGCAGGTCCATTTGGACCAATCAGCGGTCGAGAATAAGAGCCAATCAGCGGTCGACAAAAAGAACCAATCAGCGGTCGAACAATCAGCCAATCGAATTGGGGTACTCACGGTGTGCTTTCGCTGACGTCCGCGCCTGGGTTCTTGTACACCCGGGTAATGTTTTCTGGACATGGATGGGTTACCTTTGGCTCCATTCTAGGCCACTGATTGGCTAATACGGTGTTCAAAACCAGTTTCATGCATTATGCTCATAGAACTTATAGTCATAATCTATACGTGTTGGACGAGTCTCTTCACTCACCGTATACACGTACCTCAATGAAATGCCCGCTCCAAACCTAGACCAAAAACACGTACTTGGTCTGTAGGCTGATTTCATTGGCTCTCTATTTTTACTATAGTGCTCTTGCATTCTAACCTTGATGGGTTACCTAGAACTTATAGTCATCAACATAATCTATACGTGTTGGACGAGTCTCTTCACTCACCGTATACACGTACCTCAATGAAATGCCCGCTCCAAACCTAGACCAAAAACACGTACTTGGTCTGTAGGCTGATTTCATTGGCTCTCTATTTTTACTATAGTGCTCTTGCATTCTAAACTTGATGGGTTACATTTTGGCCCCATCCTACACCACTGATTTTCAGTTTGACTGAATCTCCACATTGGGCATTGATGCATTATGAATAAAACACACAAGACAGGGTTTTTTGGTGAGATCTCATTTTTTTTATTCAGTGAACAACAACAACGTGAGAACAACCACGTGAAAACTGAAGCCCAGAACAAGGGGCTTGTAATTAATTGAAGCCCAGAACAAGGGGCTTGCACATTGAAGCCCAGAACAGGGGGCTTGTAAACTTAAGCCAGAACAAGGGGCTTGTAATTAACTTAAGCCCAGAACGGGCTTGTACATTGAAATGATGGGCGGCCCAGTCATAGACGAGTACATCGCGGTCCTCGGCCTTGGAGTACTCGTCAAACATCTGTACGATGGTAGATAAGGGTCTTCCCCGGCATCGATGGTACAGGTAAAACAAGCAATATTGTCCGCACACGCCACTGGTCAGGCTTTGCAACGTTTGACTGTTCCAACACCACGTCTCTGTGCCTTGATCCATGAAGTCTGTTAAATCGGGATGGAGGGGTGGCAGGCCGTACGGGTCAAAGTATTCGCCCTGCTGTTCTGTCAAGTACACGGCCACCCAGTGTTCACCGGGCCGATCCATCGGGTCCGTGTTGAGAACGTAAGCAGCAGGATACATACGGTATAATGGAAACACATCTCGGGCGAACACCCTTGAAAGACCATACGTGTCTCTGGGTCATTCTCCAGCACGGTGGTTATCTGGTCTGTATCCATGTTAGGTGGAGAAGTCACACAGGACGTTGCGCGCCTTGTCCACTTGAATGATGTTGTCAAACTCGGCGTAGCAGATCACATTGACGGTGGTCGCCAGGGCTCGTGCAAAGTGGATTTCCAACCGTAAGTTGCCTTGCTTGGCCAGGGCCAGCTGATGGTCGTTCTCTAAGGTGGGGGTCAGATCGAAACAGAACAACGTGTATCCGTTCGCGTAGTCCTCCCGACTGATCATATTCCCTTCGTCCTGGTTGATTTGACCGGTGGCTGTAAACAGGCTCTGATAGGCTCGAATGAAATTCCTCCGCCCAAAGTTCGGTGTTAAGGCCGTGGCTGGCACCTGTTGTCCATCCACATGCAGGGCCACAAAATTGATGCCGAAATGTTGAAAGTCAAACGGATTCTCTGGGTAGGCTCCGCTGAAACTGGTATTTTCCACACAGGCCAGGATCAATCGCTTGGGTAGTTCCCCCAGGAACAGGTTTTCTTTGTTGGCGCCCATATTTCCAGCAGGCACAGAGAACACTTTGGTTTGTACACGTCGGATAGGGTACTGGGCTGGTTTTGTTTCCAAGGCTTTCATGTGTCCCAATTGAACGGCTGGATTCGGTTTCACTTTTCGGACATACAGGACTGCGTCTTGGATGACAATCTTATAGTCCGCTGCATGCCCCTCTACGTTAGTGGCCATCAAGGCGAAGGTCGGAGGCGCCCGTATCAGTCGGATTTTGATGGGGATCTTGTTCAAGAGGTACCGGTCTTGCATGAACATGTCTGCGTGCAGTCGACCCATCATATCCACCGAGGCACTGTTCGCAGTGAAAGCCTTCCGTTTGTTATATCCTCCATTGTCCACCGTGTCCATGTGCTCGGGCGTGTCCTTGTAGAATAAAGCGGTTGTCAGCTGAGATTTTTTAGCCTCTCGGCCATACGACAACAGTGTCTCGATGTAGGCTCGATAGGGGTACGTGTTGGTGGAGTCACTGATGAGTTTGTCGCTGAGAAAAATATCCACCTGCTGAAACATCGAGTGCAGCCAGAGATTCGTCGGGCCCACCGTTGCTTGGTCAGCGATTCTGGTGCCAGCTCCATTAACCACCTTGGCTTTCACATACAAGTAGGTATGGGCTAAATCCACATAGGCCGTATCCGCATTACTGATGGTGAACTCGATGGGCCCGGTTTCGTTGATGCTGGAGAGCGGGAGATGCTCCACCATAATCCTTGTTCGACACTGGTCTGTGTGGGCGGCACGGTCCACAAATCAAATTCACTGTTGGTGGAGGGGCAGGACTCGGCGTGGATTAAGGACATGTTTTAAGAAAAGATATCCTTTGTCTTCTTCGATGTGCGTCGTCGCTGGGTCGGTCGTCGACTGGTGCGTGGTCTCGGTGGGGCAGCTCTTTTATTCCCTACGGTGCGTTGTGCTTTGGCCACCAAGACGCCTCCCGCTTCTTTGGCCCGCCGTTTCAAGGCTTCTTTGGGTGCCGTACCCCCCAAGACATCACCGGCCACTTGCAGTCCACTGCGAACCGCTTGTTTGCCCATTGCTTTCACCCCACGCGTCACCAAGGGCAGGAACGTTTTGACGATGCTGCCGAGTATGTTCCCCAGTCCATGTCCTCGTTGCATGCGTGCACCGCTAAAGACCGGAAAGCCACCCCCGGCCTGTTGGGCATAATAGTCGGCATAGCTGCGTGCATCGCACTCGTAAGGTACTTTCATTATGCAAAGTGGGGAGCACGTGCTTGTCGAAAATGAAGTGTCAGCACCACTTTTCCTCGTTCGAATGCCACCGGTCGTCCCGTGTCATCTCTTATATCCACCGTGATCGTGTTGATGTCAGTTTGTCGTACGGGCAAGTAGAGCATGTGGGTGAAACTGTGGGTGACTTGACCTCCATACGTCTTTTTAATGGGGACCACCCGTAACAGAGGTGTGTTGATATCGCCCATGATGTGGTTGTCCACCACGTCCGAGTAGACGTAGAGTCCGTACATACCCGACTTCATATCCATCGGCATCTCGCCATGGTGTTCGGTGGGACCAGCGAACGTCTTTAGATCGAAACCCAGCATTTGCTGTAGGATAGGACTCAGTACGACACTCGGCTTGCCGGTCACGATAAGCTCTGCCTTGTCATTGTGTGCGTTGTAATCGAAGTCCACGTGATTCTTGAAGGGGAAAGATTTGATGGGTTTTGAAGTATTCGTGACGTCTCGTAGAGACTTATAATGCATCAGTCTTGACAGCCCACCCATGAACTCCTTGGGGGGATCGTATTGGCCTTCGGGCAGGGTGAGTCGGGTGTTTTTGCCTTCGTAGGTCACCTCGTACCACACTTCATTGGCTCGCACGTTGTACCACGAGTAAGGGTATTGGATTACAAGCGTCTAGTCCGTCATTCATAATCCAGCCGTCGTCCATTAGAGAATATCCGCGTCCATAATCCAAAGACCTATTCCATTTCCATATAACAGTATTAGCACCAAATTCAAAAAGACAAAAGTATACATAAACATAGGCTTGTTTCCTGCAAGAGAGAAGCGGTCAACAATTTTCAATGATGCCGGCAAGACATCATGATGTTCCAAAATATCAAATCCGTATCGCTGATCAGTATTCTTAATCCATAATATTCGTTATAGAGTCGTCATCTAAAATGATGTACCTCAGTCACGCTTTGATTGTGACTGTTCATATGAGTACCATGAGGATCTTCAAGTACATGGGCTCATACGGCCCCTAGCCCCGGGTTAAGCGGAATTAGACACATGTTACGAAACGTAGCCCCATAGATCTTGCACGCTACGTTCGTATTTTGCTATCAGCATGCGATATGTATCGCCAAATTTGAGAAACTTTGGGTGAAGGCGCTTGGTGGAATAGCCCTGTTTTATAAGTTTCTGCAACAATGTTTTGTGACGTTGATTAAAATCATCACATTTAACACAGGATCTAGCAAATGCTACTAAGCGAGATATGTATACGCCATATGCAAGTCCCACTGGAATATTACTATCCAGAAAGGGATAGTTTACGATGTCGAAATTGTAATCATCTCTTTGTCATAAAGTCGACGAGAGAGAATGCCCGCTTCATTTTTATAGAGGTAGAGATCTAAATAAGATGTGCCTGTAGGGCTATCTGTAGTTTCCTTCAAATCCAGTGAAGGTGGATATATATCCTTCACTGCGTCATGTATATAGCGATTATCCACAGCGAGAAGATCGTCTATATAGCGTTTGGTGAATGAGAAGGAACGGGCTTTGAATGGATCGGTTTTTGAAAGCGCCTGCATATAGTCATATTCATAAGAGATCAGATACAGGTCAGCCAACAGGGGTGCACAATTAGTACCCATTGGAATACCTATATGCTGCTGATATATTGTGTTGCCAAATTTCACATAGATATTTTTAATGCGAAATTCAAGCAACTCTATAAACAAAGAAACATCCCATGAATGATATCTCTTGTATGAAGTCGAGCTAAAGAATGCTTTATGGCTTCCGACATTAATATATCTACGATCAGTTTTCCTGAACACAGATACTATTAATGAACTTAGACGGTCAATAAGGTCCTGATGAGGATTGTAGTATAGAGAGTCGAGAAATCCCATGTGGATACATGTCTGTACGGTATGTGACCTTTAGCATCAAGCTCTTCCGTAAGACATTTTGAGTTTTTCAATATCCACATACATTCAACGCCAGAGTTCTTGAAAATAGTGGCGCAATACCTTTCCCAAAATGCTTTTACCTCCTGAAGGCCCTCGTCAATAGGGTTGAAAGAAGCTTGGTGGTGCAGCTTCTAGAACCAGCTATGAATCTAGCTTTGTATGGTGATTTATGCATTTTGGGAGTCCAGTATATTTTTGGTATGTCGCTATGATTGGTTGGAAGACAAATACCTCTTTCCTTGAGAAACTTTTTGTGATTGTTAAATAAATCTTCCAAAGTAAATGCAGTTTGGGAGTAAGTAGACGTATTTGATGAAGATATGTCTGCACTCAATTCTTTAACCAGCACCTGGTAATAGTAATACTTACATATGAATATTATATTATTCGGAGCTTTGTCTGCTGGGACTATGACGAATTTACTCTGGAGATTTGCTAGAACTTCTTGCGAATTGCGGTTTCTCAGTACTTGTTTTGCTAGGGGAAGAGAACTTCTGTCAATATGGCGGATTGTTTCAACGAGGCCACATTCCCACCGGCCAGGTAAATGCAACGGTTGCGGTAACTGGGTGACGTACTTGGCCACGCTGTTGTCAGGAAACACATCCAGCGAACTGTTACTGGGTAGGGTGAGGTAAAACATGGCGACTGAGCTGTCCTGCTGCTGCTGTTGGTTTTAATAGGTGTTCCAGGCCTTGGGCGGTTGTGTCCGGCGTCGTGTTCGTCGCGTGACTTGCTACGTGTCACGGCTCTGGAGATGTGGGGTGTCCTGATCAAGGGTGGTTTTTTAAAGGTCTGAAAAGAAGGTGCCCGTTGTGGTGGTGGTGGAGTTTTGGGGGGTGACTCCGGTTCCCAGTCGGCTTCCCAAGGTTGTGGTGAGAGTCGTGGTGCACGAGTCGGTGAGTCACGCTGCATAAAGGCCCAGCGGTGGGGTTTCCCCACCAATTCCTGTGGTACATGCATGTCTTTCAAGCCTTGAGCGAAGACCTCCCATCTTCCAGGATCCGTGTGCGATCTGCGTTGACGCATCAGATCATTCACTAAATCCGTCATGTGGGTCCCGGGGACCACCTGATTCTGTACCAGGAGTTCGCCTTTATCATTCCAAGTCATGTTAGGATTCTGTTTCATCCGTTGTAATACCAGGCCAGCTTGTTTCTTGAACGATGCAGGTACACTCTTCAGCACTTCGGCTTCCACCCACTGTGGGGCTGTGGGGGCTACCCCACCCGGCTGTTGGAACGGTGCTGAGGTCGGCGGTCTGTCACGTGGTGGTGGTGGTGGTGGTGGTGGTGCTGTTGCTGGGGTAGAGCGAGTTTTGTATTGGTCCATGAACGTCATGTACCGTTGAAGCGTCTCATTGTACCGTTGTACTTTTTCACTGTCGCTTAACCCCGGTCTCTGTAAGATCTGTTGCATCTCTCCATCGAGGGTGTTTATGGTCTTCACCGTAGGTGGGACAGGGTAAGGTGATTGGAGGTTTTGCAGGAACCGTGGTTCGACGAGGACCATTTTTTTCGTGTGGTTCATTGTCGGCCGAAGAGTCCACCCAATACTGGACCCAACACGGAAGCGGCCAACGGTGCTAAGATGGCCCCGAGAAAGCCGCCTTTCTGTAACACCTTTTTCTTTTGTGTTTGAGGGACCCGCTTGTGGACTAGGGTTCGGAGACCTGTCTTATGCTTGGCCAACTTGGTCTTCTGAGCCGGAGTCAGTGGTACGTTGCCTTTTAACAGGTTGTACCCGATCTCGCACAGACAGCGTACAAGGTCAGGGTCCGCACCGCGTACAATGATTCGGACTAACTCGGGTGGGGCCGTCTTCAATACACGGAGCGTGGGAGCGTGTTTCCGTACTCGCGCAGACATCCTGTACAACTAATGCCAGAACCCACAACGCTGCTCTTTTTATCTACCTCAGAGACAAAGTCAACCCTGCTGTGGTATTCATTCTTTTTATTATTCCCCATCGTCAAACACACAGACCCCAGCTGGGGGAGCCACTGTGGGTGTGTTTACATTATTTTTGCATGTACACGTGGTGGGCCTCTCCGGGAAAGATGCCGGTCCGTAGTCGAAGGTGGTCGGGGGTGGCTTGCTTGAGGCCGAAGAGCATATACCCGTGCTGAGGGGTTGTGGCATCTTTGAAGGCTTCCAACGCAAACGGTGTGCGGCCGGGATACATCTGTCTCGCCAGGTGCAGCAGTTGATTGGTATCTCTCGGGGTTTTGAAGACCACCAGGTAGTGGGCATTTAAGCTGATATTCCGATGTTCTTTGTTTTTACTGAACAGATTCTGCACAATGTAGATGATGCTGAGCCGTCGATGGTGGCTGCCTTTGGTAAAGAGTTGGGTGACCTGCGCATCCGTCTCCGCCATGAGATCATCCAGAACCACCAAGGTGTCGGGTTCCAAATCGGCCAGGTTGGGGAGCCCTTCCACGAACGTGATGTGGGGCATTGCTGCATACGCCGCCTGCCATTCTCCGTAACACCACACGACTCGGGCAATGGGCGGAGTAATCATGCTGTCGGCGTGTTCGAGGAGCTTCCTGACGAAGTGCGTTTTGCCGGAGCCCGTCGGTCCTGCGATGACGCAAGTGAAGGGATGCTGCCACCCAGGGTCCATGGTTCGAGGTGTATCCGTTGTCGTGGTAACCCGCTCTTGTAAATTTCGTCCGAGTGAACTGGAGTGGTGGTGGGTACAACGTCGGTCGTCGTTGTCTGTTCACTGTCAGGGATGGTGCTGGGGGTGGGTACAACGTGGGTCGTCGTTGTCGGTTCACTGTGAGGGATGAAATCCGATGGGTGTTCAGACGTAGTGGGCGTACTTGGTGTAGGTGTAGAGCTTACGCTCGACGTGGCTT
>JAVTVY010018489.1:0-76959 GCA_036873755.1 Hanleya hanleyi
GGTTTACTCGTTTCCATTAATCGGTGTCCGGGTTTCCGCGACTATCCGCATAGAGTGTAAATGTCAATAATGATATATGGTTGACATTTTGTCACATCGGATGTATGCTTCCTGAAGTCTCGCGCAGGATGTTTAAGGTGAGTGATGGGCACCACAATAAATTACAACACTCTAAAAGCACAGAGTCCTAAACAAACGCCTGCCTCAGGACCTACGAAAGAGCATTTACAACACACAAGCAATCAACTTATCAATGCTATTCTGTTTCCAGCGGTTCCAAATAATTCACAAAACTCAAAAATATTGAGAGATTAAAACGACATGTACAACTAATTTTCAGGGAGCCAAGACTGACATTTGGGCCGTTTTTGGAAGCAAGTCATGGTTATTTATATAACCAGAAATTCAGCAAAGAAAAGTAACCTCATTTCATATGTTATAGTTGTAGAATCATGATTCAACCAAAGTCGACAAGCGCATACATCATAATATCGACATGTTTATATTGGAGCCAATCTAACATCCACAAACGCATAATTGCAAATCATATATCGGCTTATCTTTTTGAACATTGAATATTCATTGAGTCTTGTGTGTAGAGTCGATGGTTTCCTGAGACGTACATATATGCCTTTACCAACAGGATCTCGTATGGCGACGTGAGGCTTAGATATGGGGAAATGATATGAGAGCAAGGAATCACAAACAGGAGATGCATGAAAGTAATGTCACGGAGCTGACTATCAATAGTATGGTATATGACCATATGCTGCACGAACTGCTTGTATACGTTCATCCGTGTTGGCGCAATCATTTAATCTAGGATAAACCCGGATCCGATCTCGGTCAGAGCGTAAATTGTTGAAGCTTCTACCCAGAAAAACGCATATGCTCCCAGGAAATTACTCGGTCGATTGACGCGGTCTTCGGGTGGTAACATCAACAATCCATTTGCCTGTTACACTGAGTCTGGAAACAGAGAGATTCCCAGTATAAAATCGATGACTGGTTGAGTTATTCAGGTTAAACTGGAAGCCCAAGATTCCGGACCAATGTCAGAACGTATCCAGGCAATTTACTGCGACAAGGACTTATCAGATCGTAACCCCGATGGTGGACATCAGTCCACCTATATTGAAGTAATCCAATAATAGACCTTTTTGTTGTTCATCAAATCGAATAATAGAACCCGTCAATGTGGCATTTATATATTATTAATGCAGGTTAGCAGTGTGAGTCCAGATTTAGACATCGAGTCCTGTACACATTACAGTTAAACGCAAAATATAAAGGTGGTAGAAAATGAAACCGGGGTACTGAGAAGAAGTTATGTGACGCCAATATTCTGACCATATATCAGAAAACACCACAAGAACAAACGATGTTCCCTCTGATGATTTTTATCTCAGCCACGCTTTCGCATCTGCACAAGTTCAGATAATCTCTAAATCCTCGCAGAGGGGTTACCTGAACCTTTTTGGCGATTCGGATGAGTTCTCAAGTCGTTGCGTTTATTACACAATCTCGTACATTTCATTGTTTTGAATTAGAGCTTCGGTATCGGAAGCCTGCGGTTTTCGCTTCGACACCCGATGTCGATTTCAGCCTAACTTCAAAGGTAGTCTGCCCGGCGATGAAATTCAAACCAGTCAAAACTCAAACCTCGCTGCTTTAGCGCGCTTACTGATTGGTTCGGTTCAGCGGAAACCCCTCGAGCTATTTATATTCAGAACCGCTATCGGTAACTAACCAAGCCAGTGTATCGATCGTAACCTGTCGATTGACACACTCGTTCGCGAGGATGCGCTTTTGCTGCAGTTGTTGATGTGGACATCGTGGATGACATGACCACACAGTCCCTAGCTTTGGCTTGACCGGAGCAATGATGTAATCGCTCTATCAGGTCATTTGATTACATGAATTATGTGACTGTTACACAGACGAAACGGCTCAAACGGAGAAAATGTTAATATAAGTTCTTCCGCAGAAAACAAGTGTGTCAGGCCCGACGCCGACCAAGCGCTCCACAGACATCAGCCCTGATATCCACTAGACAACTTTCTTCCATAGCGAATCTTCGCGTTAATAAATGTAGCTAGATACTTGCGACAGGACAGTTTTTAATGATTCCGTCAAGACCTCAACATGTTTAATCTTTAGATCATAATCACTGTCAGACCTTCTTCACCTACAAATGCCTGATATATGCATGTGTCGGATATAAAAATAAAACAAGAGATAATTGGATATTGGCAATTGTTTACAATGCATGGAATTATCAGCGATATCGTTGGTTACCATCCAGAGAGAACGAGTCCGGCAACGGTGATATCAGACCGGAAACGCACTCGGCACAGGCTCGTAGTATATGTAGGCAATATTGATCCCGCCCATCACTGGTAGGAATTCATATTGGCATCCATGTTTAAACTTCTTGCAGGCACAGTATCACGCTCTAACCCCGAACAGCACATGTCAGCAGTATGACTTCCGTTGCCATGGGCATCTGCTTGAGATGAAACACCAGGAGGAACACCTCAAATTAAACGATATCTTTCGGAGGTAGACTCAAGGGACTATTCAATTCAATTAGGTATATTTTTATCCTCTGAATACAACGAGGACTATGTGCGCGGAAATACATCCTATAGTGTGTGGTGTGCCTCACGTGCGGCGGATCACGGTTTACACCTGAGAGGTGTGTAAAATCCCTGCAATATTAATGCGCGAGATATTATGACTTCACTGGAATAGGCCGAGCAGTCGCGAATGGCCTGGAACGGACAAATACCGGGCTAGTAGTATATAAAGGACCGATTCCTTAGGATTTTCAGGGTACCCGAAAAAGAGCGCCAATCGGGAACCCTGCAAATGAGGTAGAATTTACTTTTATGACATGCAGGAGTGTGAACATGATAGGACATGTACTGAAGTGTGACGTCATGTATGACGTCACTTCCGGTCTGCGTGAATCGGGCGTGTGTATTGCCCCGCGGTGATGTAGTCTGGCGGTGATGCGGTCTGCCTCCGCGGAGAAAAAGTAGTCCCTAGACGGACATTACCGAAAAGGCACGGACTTTACCGAAAACACACGGACTTTACCGAAAAGACACGGACTTTACCGAAAACACACGGACTTTACCGAAAAGACACGAATGTCAGAAAAAAACGTATAAAAGTGGAAATGTTCAGGGCATTGCTGCATTCATCGGCCTATCTGCGGTTGCAGAGCCATGACGGAGCCCCATGCGTTTCGGATTTTACAGCATGCCACCGTGGTTAATTCATTCACGGGTTACCGAGCGGTGGTTCGCTCCATGTTTGCAGATGGCGACGACAACGAGGGGCGACGCCAGATCCTGAAAGAGTTCACAGAAGCGGTCCTCGACAGAGTGCACTCGATGGAGAGGTGTGCCATCACTCACCACTACTAGACTATGACAGCCATCCTTGATGCCCGTGCTATGCACCACGAGCGCTCATGCCGGAACCAGCGACGGCTGGTTGGCCTAGTCATGGTCTGTGCCCTATTGACCCTGGCGCTGCGGCATTGACAGTGGGACCTCACCATAAATACGAGGGTCAGACACCGTGTGCGTCATTCACCCTTCGTCATTGGGTCAACCATGTCACCGAGGGACCTGACTATAAATACGAGAGACAGTCTGCGTGTGTGTCATTCATCCTTCGTCATTGGGTCAACCATGTCACCAGTCCTACGAGCCATCCTGCCCCTTACAGAAAATTGCCCAAATAAAAAAATGGAAAAATCGGCCCGAAAAGATCGTTCACAAAATGACTTATTTTTGGAAAATTATGTCATACTGGTCGCCATCTTGGGTTTTGTGACATTTTCTGGTAGCGCTTGAACCAGTGATACAGCGTGGCAAGTTTCAGCTTCTCAGCCTTAATCATAATAAAAACAACGAAGCTGTTGGGAGGCTAACTATTCTTGAATAACAATATTGCCCCTCAGATGCCCTTTTGGGGGTCAGATGGCATGACAGAGCCCAGAGCAACGGGCACCCCTTCTGATATTGTTCTATATTTCTCAAGTGATGGGTGTGCCAAGTTTGGTGCTTTGGTCCAGCGTGTCACGATCTTCCCAAAATATGACCCTAAGCCACCTCACTAGTATTGGTGCTAATTGCATACGAAAGGGGCATTTGGATTATTGACGCGGAAATAGTTTTACAAACGACGGTTGAATATTAAATGTCGGATCAGACGTCTGCTCTTAACGAGGACGGATACGATAATATCAGAGTCGCGGAATCTGGGAAATTGAAAACAGTTGGCCGCTTTTCTATTGCAAACACTAGTCTCTTCTGAATGCACAAAAACCCCCGGAAGATAAGGCTAGTTCTGTCAGTTCAGCTAACTGAACCAAACTCGTCAACTGGGCGAGAATCCAAGAGAATACTTGATACTGTGCAAGTCCCCAATTGGGTCTATCGCTGATATATGCGAAAATGTTTCATAAACGACGATTGGCTATTGAATGTTGGCTATTAGGCTACTATTTCGATAGAATCGTTAAACGAGATTAGAACAAATTGACAAGAAAGCCACAACAATCAGTTGACCAGGTTTACTCGTTTCCATTAATCGGTGTCCGGGTTTCCGCGACTATCCGCATAGAGTGTAAATGTCAATAATGATATATGGTTGACATTTTGTCACATCGGATGTATGCTTCCTGAAGTCTCGCGCAGGATGTTTAAGGTGAGTGATGGGCACCACAATAAATTACAACACTCTAAAAGCACAGAGTCCTAAACACACGCCTGCCTCAGGACCTACGAAAGAGCATTTACAACACACAAGCAATCAACTTATCAATGCTATTCTGTTTCCAGCGGTTCCAAATAATTCACAAAACTCAAAAATATTGAGAGATTAAAACGACATGTACAACTAATTTTCAGGGAGCCGAGACTGACATTTGGACCGTTTTCGGAAGCAAGTCATGGTTATTTATATAACCAGGAATTCAGCAAAGAAAAGTAACCTCATTTCATATGTTATAGTTGTAGAATCATGATTCAATGGTTGTATACGTTCATTCGTGTTGGCGCAATCGTTTAATCTAGGATAAACCCGGATCCGATCTCGGTCAGAGCGTAAATTGTTGAAGCTTCTACCCAGAAAAACGCATATGCTCCCAGGAAATTACTCGGTCGATTGACGCGGTCTTCGGGAGTAACATCAACAATCCATTTGCCTGTTACACTGAGTCTGGATACAGAGAGATTCCCAGTATAAAATCGATGACTGGTTGAGTTATTCAGGTTAAACGGGAAGCCCAAGATTCCGGACCAATGTCAGAACGTATCCAGGCAATTTACTGCGACAAGGAGTTATCAGATCGTAACCCCGATGGTGGACATCAGTCCACCTATATTGAAGTAATCCAATAATAGACCTTTTTGTTGTTCATCAAATCGAATAATAGAACCGGCAATGTAGCATTTATATATTATTAATGCAGGTTAGCAGTGTGAGTCCAGATTTAGACATCGAGTCTTGTACACATTACAGTTAAACGCAAAATATAAAGGTGGTAGAAAATGAAACCGGGGTACTGAGAAGAAGTTATGTGACGCCAATATTCTGACCGTATATCAGAAAACACCACAAGAACAAACGATGTTCCCTCTGATGATTTTTATCTCAGCCACGCTTTCGCATCTGCACAAGTTCAGATAATCTCTAAATCCTCGCAGAGGGTTTACAGGAACCTTTTTGGCGATTCCGATGAGTTCTCGAGTCGTTGCGTTTATTACACAATCTCGTACATTTCATTGTTTTGAATTAGCGCTTCGGTATCGGAAGCCTGCGGTTTTCGCTTCGACACCCGATGTCGATTTCAGCCTAACTTCAACGGCAGTCTGCCCGGCGATGAAATTCAAACCAGTCAAAACTCAAACCTCGCTGCGGATTGGCCCGATGAGCTGCTTTAGCGCGCTTACTGATTGGTTCGGTTCAGCGGAAACCCCTCGAGCTATTTATATTCAGAACCGCTATCGGTAACTAACCAAGCCAGTGTATCGATCGTAACCTGTCGATTGACACATTCGTTCGCGAGGATGCGCTTTTGCTGCAGTTGTTGATGTGGACATCGTGGATGACATGACCACACAGTCCCTAGCTTTGGCTTGACTGGAGCAATGATGTAATCGCTCTATCAGGTCATTTGATTAAATGAATTATGTGACTGTTACACAGACGAAACGGCTCAAACGGAGAAAATGTTAATATAAGTTCTTCCGCAGAAAACAAGTGTGTCAGGCCCGACGCCGACCAAGCGCTCCACAGACATCAGCCCTGATATCCACCAGACAACTTTCTTCCATAGCGAATCTTCGCGTTAATAAATGTAGCTAGATACTTGCGACAGGACAGTTTTTAATGATTCCGTCAAGACCTCAACATGTTTAATCTTTAGATCATAATCACTGTCAGACCTTCTTTCTAAGGCCTTCTTCACCTACAAATGCCTGATATATGCATGTGTCGGATATAAAAATAAAACAAGAGATAATTGGATATTGGCAATTGTTTACAATGCATGGAATTATCAGCGATATCGTTGGTTACCATCCAGAGAGAACGAGTCCGGCAACGGTGATATCAGACCGGAAACGCACTCGGCACAGGCTCGTAGTATATGTAGGCAATATTGATCCCGCCCATCACTGGTAGGAATTCATATTGGCATCCATGTTTAAACTTCTTGCAGGCACAGTATCACGCCCTAACCCCGAACAGCACATGTCAGCAGTATGACTTCCGTTGCCATGGGCATCTGCTTGAGATGAAACACCAGGAGGAACACCTCAAATTAAACGATATCTTTCGGAGGTAGACTCAAGGGAATATTCAATTCAATTAGGTATATTTGTTATCCTCTGAATACAACGAGGACTATGTGCGCGGAAATACAACCTATAGTGTGTGGTGTGCCTCACGTGCGGCGGATCACGGTTTACACCTGAGAGGTGTGTAAAATCCCTGCACCATTAATGCGCGGGGTACTATGACTTCACTGGAATAGGCCGAGCAGTCGCGAATGACCTGGAACGGACAAATACCGGGCTGATATCATCATTGCCAGATAGGACGTGATTAGAAGTATTTTGTTCGTCTGCGTACGTCTATTTGAGCTACGTCTATTTGTGCTATGTATCCTGTGGAAGTTCATCGAAATGTGTCTTTACCTCATTCGCGACCGCTCCACCGATTGCGTCGAAATCATCTGACTTCGTGCATTAATGGTGTAGGGATTTTACAGCTCTCAACTGTAAACTGTGATTCGCCGGACATGTTGCACAGCATATACTATATGATATTTATCCGCTCACATAGTCCTCGTTGTATTTCTTCATTATCAGAATATAAAATACATATTTAAATGAATGGAAGATTCCATTGATTCTGTTCCCGAAAGACGTCTAATTTGAGGTGTTTCCGTTGGTTATTCATCTCAAACCGATCTCCATGGCAACGGAAGTCGTAAAGCTGACATGCGATGGTCCGAATTTTGGCATGATAATGGCTTGAAGGAAGATTCAACATGGATGCCAATATGGGTTTCTGACAGGAACGGGACGAGTCACTATATTCTAAATCATAGAAAAGTGGAAAGGCACATGAGAAAGTATCTGTAAAACAAGAGACCATACAGCAAAGGGGACTTGTAATCGTGTAAAGATCAAAGGCCCAAAGGTACCAATCGCCCAGAGGATCGAGGGAAAATTACTGTATGATCTCCATTTGCGTACACTTCGCCATCCATAAGATGGCTTGCGATTCGTGTGTCTCCATTATCGCAGAGCGATATCCGATACTTTATTGTATTCTGCTCGGCCTTCATCCTGCGGATAACAGACTCGAGAAATCTGATAAATTACAGGCTTTCATACCACTTCGGAAACAGATATTGCCTGGGCTTACAAAAGATATAGGTATGAATAGCAGTCGCATCATCCAAGAGGTGTTGTAGGTCTGTAATTTTGAACAAGTAGTACCGAACATAACCCGAAAATGGCGTGTTACGTTGGGGTTACGTCGGTAGACTTTAGCTGATTGGCTGACGAGGTCACGTGGTATTAATTTCGGGGAAATTCCCTATTACAGTTGCCGAAAATAGGTTGAAAATGGATACACTCGTGCCCAGATCAGTCTTACCACGAAAAGATGACCTAGATGGTTACAGGTTGCATGGTCTCTGGTAAAACTAACTGGAAAATACACAGATTAACCAATAAATGGAAATACACTATATAACTTGTAGAGTTTGACGATCGATAACCACAGCGTTCGACTGATCAATTGCTGTACAAAAGTCTCAAAGTTGTGCTAAATAGGCCTACGTACAAATCACACAGAGACGGGCTTATCATGAAAATAAACGTGGGATGGAATGTTGTTCCCATGTAATATTTACAAAAAATGACTACGATTATCTGATTGCAATGGAATGCAATGGGAATTCCGTACATACATGTACGATAATAATAGCGTTGTCATGAGTTTGTTTGTACGATAAGAGTTGTGAGCTGCCCTCGACGCCCCGCGTGTCGGGCCGACAATTCATATAGCCCACCAAACGCGTGACTTCTCTATATTGTCAGTTACCCTCATACAGATATGACTGACCTGTTGTTACAATCTTGGTAAGTTATGATCATATGTTAGAAAATCTCACAAAGTATTTACAGAAACCTTCAGGTTTCTGACAATCATGTCATCCTGTCCTGGATTGTTTTTTAACTAAACATCAAATTGGTTATCCCATTCATTGAAATAGCTCGCATGAAGTTAGTATAGGCGTATTATGGGATGCTATACCGTGATGAAATCAGCTGACTTTCCTCAGCTTGCAGTTTTCAATGACGTTGACAAAATACAGAGTGTATACCTATCTTGAGACTAAATGAGTCTAAATAATATTTTAGACTTAATGATATGACTATCCTTCGCTATATGTGAGCAACAATCGTTATAAATTTGTTGCCCGAGGGAAGCCATTAGCTCTGCATATCAGTGCTGTACATGAAGAGACCTCGAAGTGGAATGGATTTTAATCCGGGGTGGTTGTAAGTCTTGTCTGACAAGAATGTAAAACCCGACAATGGTTTTGGGATCTTCCGTTTTGGGCTTACATGCTTGGTTTAACCATATTACATGAATTCACCAAATGCAACGAATCCGAGGTGAATATCCCTGTAGTATATGTGGTCAGGTGTCGGCTAAAGGGTCAAATGGATTTGGTGGGCTGGTGAGCCGTGACGGTCGATCACCCTACGTGTTATAAATACTCGTGAGGTGCTGATGATGAGTGGTAATTTCGAAGTAATCGGCCGTACACGGATGTACGAGCGTGTTAAGGAAGTGACAGAATCGATGTCTTCAGTAAAAACAACTACTCATTCTCGTCTTTCCCCGCACAATCTCACGCAAAGTGTCGCCCGCGGCATCAGATATATCTTCATCCATTATCGATCTTATGGTCTACTGCTAATGAAGATAGAAGCTGTCTAGTGAATCTCTCACATGTGAATAACTGTGAGAAAAATGGGAAACGGAAGGATTAACACCCTATCGTTTAATATCTAATACATACCACTTTGTTCGTGGTTTTTTGTTTTGACGTCCAAAAATTGTGTTGATATGGAGACAAAGGTATTTGGAAATATCAGAAAAGAATCAATTCTTTCGGATACTGGAATTTCAAAATATCAACTCTGAAATACGTCTTCATGTTGACTGACTGGTCATTCCAGTCCAGGCGTCCATCTGAACACCTACAAAGATAATAGATTTGGAATACTGAATATTACGTGAATCACTCTTCATCCTCGGGCTGTTTTTGGAGGAGAACGCAATCAGAATATCAACCCGTGTGGTCATGTGTCATTTTGCCAACCACCAAGAGATGTTATTTCCTAATTCAATGACACAATTTTCCCATGAACGATCAAATTAACTGCATTCGTATGCGTACGGCTGAAAACAAGCTGAAAGACTGGAGCAAGTTAAGGCGGTTAATGCAAAGTTTATGGTCTGAAATCGTAATCGCTGATCAATCAAATTTGCGGATTCAATAAGATTTTCTAATATTCCTCAAAATGAAGTGGCGTTTCCTCAAAACTCCTCATTGTTCAATCGTCAGAGTTTGTAACGTTAAAACTCTCGGTGTAACATATATCTGACAGTAGGAGGGATAAAATCTGATGCCACAGATACCTTTCCGGTGTCAATTTTGCAATGTTGAAGGTATTGCAAATGAGCATATCCGGTTTCTGCTGTCGTGGGGTGACGTCGTGACTTGCATGTAGAACGTATAGGCAAATGTACAATTCCAACCACATGAACGCACGAGCGTCACCGTATTGGTGCTGCAAGCTGATCTTTCACGGAAGTGTGTAGTACACAGAACCTAATAAACTCATAGGCATCCGGCGAATATACTCACACAAACTAGAATTTTGATTACTAATCAAAATTCTTACTAAGACTTACTAAGTCCCGTGTGGTTTCTTCCTAAGCAATAATTTTAGCCACAACAGATGCGGGAGTCAAAAGGTTCGCCGAAACCTACCCCAAGTGGCTGTGGATATAAGAAGTAGTACGCTTGCTGGAAATTCTCGGTAGAAGAACGTCGTGACATCTTCATGTTGTGCTCAGTGCTCCGAGGTTTATCGATCTCCAATAGAGATATCGGATCAATCAAATATGTGTCAGTCTTACCAGACCTGGCTTCCGTTTTAGTTCACTGTTCTTTTACCGGATTAATGTCAATCTGTAAGCCGATTTTGTCCATAAATCTTTTACATGCACGTTGTTCCAAGAAGCGAACATTGGCACAGCGTTGGGACGCCGATATAAATGCTGTGAAGCGAGTTTAAGGGCACAAGGACTCAATAGACCATCCACTTTGCTGACATACCTGCCCACTATCATATTACTCATGTCGAAAACGACGACCGATATGGTCGGTTACCACACAAACAAGTTTACCTTGACAAGTGAGACCAAATTTATGGAAGTCTGGGGTGGCCATTAGCTTTCTTACAAGCTTGTATTATAGACGCTGGCCGTACCAGAGCAGGATATAGCGAATGGCCGTACCGGTCTTCCACAAATTTGGTCCCACGTGTCAAGGAAAACTTGGTCGTATGTACTATAGGCCTAAATCTTGGCATCAAATGCCAAATACTGAACAACAGCGGGAGAGTATTTGGCAAGACGAAAATTATAGACATCTGTGTTGGACTTAACTTAGCGTCTAAGGGATTTAACATTATTGTAGCGAAATCCGGCAAGGCCAATCCACAATTGGTCCAGCGTTCAACTCGCCACCACCGTGAGGGTGGAAAGAGATTTGTAAGGCCTGAAATTAATTGATCGGTGAGATAAATCAGGAACCGACAAAACGTCGCAATTCAACTAGTTGATCAAGACTTTCACGAAGCCTTTTATCCATGGTGGTTCATGGGTAAATCACTGCGATAATCGAGTCCACTGGAGACTGTCTCTTTTGGACCGGTTTGAGCCCTTCAGGGGATAAGCCGCACACCGCAACAATAATACTTTAGCTCAGCGGGAGCTGCTCTGAAACGTATATAAAATAAGTGAGAATTGAAGTAACTTAAATCTAGAGAGAACATAACTATAAGCCCTGTTATAAGGTAGCTGAAAACAGAACCGAAAAATGTAAGACAGTTGGCAATAAATTGACTATAAATAAATAGAATATATAAAATTACCGTGGACCAAGTTTAGTTTGAATACGTTAGCGACTGCGCTGATGGCCAAATGAGTCAGTTCTACAAAGTCCTCTTATCTCATCACTTTGTTGCATATTATATCCACAATTCCGCTTATATTGTCAGGCCGTTTCCGTCTATACATCTATTATATGGTATATTCATCTGTGAATAAATCAATCTCGAGCAATCTGAGCGCCAAACTAATTACCGTAAAGCGAGTTTGATGTCGTAATACTGTGATGGCACACAACCAGTTTGTTCACAAACATGTTCGGTACTGGACTGCTGATGTTGGAATTAACGAGCCGCTAATTCAGGCAGAGAAAATCAGCTGTCGAACAACAGCGAGCGATTATAGGCTAAGGCGAAAAAGACATCTGAGTTAACTGAACCTATAGCTATACTAAGCGACTCACCAATCGTGTAGCTCAATGCGGAAAGAACAATCAGTGGTCTATTTTGGTGCTTAACTCGCGACCTTCAGGAGAGTACATGTTAATTGAATGTGAGAGATAAATTAGAGACCCACACAATGAATATCTCACACAGTGTTCCAATTCTAGAATAGGGACTTCCCACGGACCCTTCGCCACACGATATCCCAAATGCAAAAATCCCCATATTCGATGCTCTAAATATAGATTTTCTATCGGACAATCTATTCTTTTATAGATTCGGCTGGCATTGTCGGGTGATGGGCCGAAGCCGGGAGCATATCAAGTCGAGTTCTTGGTATTCATTGCTTATAAGAAACGCTAGTGAGAGCATCGGATCCATTGAAGGGAGAATTTTCATATATCGCTTTCTTCATAATTTCACTTGCAATGGCGTTATATGTTACCTCTCCTCAGCCATGGTGTGCAGCTCTGTCCGCTCCAAGTTCCAGCTCTGCAGGCTGGTCAGTTAATGAGGGCATATACAATACCCAGGGCGTTAATTCAATCCATATTTATCTGAGGAGCATGTTCTGGCCAAGTATAATCATACTTAGTACCTCTCGCCTAATTTTCCCCTCGGTGATATTCTCAGTCATATTTCCAGCTGATATTAATAGACTCGCCGAATCCCTCCCGGACTGTCAATATACATAGGAAATAATACGCATGCCAGAGAGTCTCATTAGACGAACATATGAACATCATATAATCTATAAGCTGTGCTCAGTTCTCCGAGGTTTATCGGTCTCCGATAGACAGCCTGGATCAATCAAATGTGTGTCATCATCTGAACTCCCTGTTGCATATTCTGTCTCTATTCTCATTTTTACTGTCAACATGTAAGCTGAATCTGTACAAATATCTATTTTCAGCAATATTCATCGGTGAAGAATCCAGGCTCGCGTAATCTCAGCACCTGGGATTAACGTTAATGAATGCCACAATGGTTTGATGATCTAGTCGGTTTGCTGACATACGTGTCAATTATTGTATTGCTAAAGTTGGAAACGACGGCCAGGATATCCAGGCAACGAAAAGGAAATTGACATCTGAGATGATCTTAACCTTTGGTTCCTGTACTGTCTATCAATCCTAGCTGGATGCGAAACCCTCAAACAGCAACTGACTGGCACTCGATGTCCGATCATCAGGAGAGTGGAAAGAGACGTGGGATCTCTCACATTACAGTAGAACCTACTTAATCGCGTATACTGCTTAATTGAAACTTCAGCTTAATAGAATGAGCAGTGAAATGACAAATCCCCATATTTACCCCATACCTAGGTCCATATTTACCCCATACATAGGTCTAGTTGAAGGGTGGTCTGGATAAATGCATACACTATTTCTGGATTTAGAGCATGCAATTAAAAGATTTCCACTGTATCGGATAGGGATAGAGAAATCAGGAATCTACAGGATAAACGTGTTCATTACGTAATCTATCAGTTCCTCTTTGAAGACTTTGGGCGAACCCTTATCTTCGTGAACCCTTATCTGCGTGAACCCTTATCTTCGTGAACCCTTATCTTCGTGAACCCTTATCCCCGTAAACCCTTATATTCGTGAACCCTTATCGTCGTGAACCCTTATCCCCGTGAACCCTTATCTTCGTGAACCCTTATTTCCGTGAACCCTTATCTTCCTGAACCCTTATCTTCGTGAACCCTCATCTTCGTGCACCCTCATCTTCGTGAACCCTTATCTGCGTGAACCCTTATCTTCGCGAACCCTTACCTTCGTGAACCCTTATCTTCGTGAACCCGTATCTTCGTGAACTCTTATATTCGTGAACCCTTATATTCGTGAACCCTTATCTTCGTGAACCCTCATCCCCGTGAACCCTTATCTTCGTGAACCCTTATCTTCGTGCACCCTTATCTTCGTGAACCCTTATCTTCGTGAACCCTTACCTTCGTGAACCCTTACCTTCGTGAACCCTTATCTTCGTCATACCTGATCTTCGTGAACCCTTATCTTCGTCATCCCTTATCTTCGTGAACCCTTATCTTCGTGAACCCTTATCTTCGTGAACCCTTATCTTCGTGAACCCTTATCTCCGTGAACCCTTATCTTCGTGAACCCTCACCTTCGTGAACCCTCATCTTCGTGAACCCTTACCTTCGTGAACCCTTATCTTCGTGAACCCTTATTTTCGTGAACCCTTATCTTCGTGAACCCTTACCTTCGTGAACCCTTATCTTCGTGAACCCTTATCTCCGTGAACCCTTATCTTCGTGAACCCTTATCTTCGTCATCCCTTATCTTCGTGAACCCTTATCTCCGTGAACCCTCATCTCCGTGAACCCTCATCTTCGGGAACCCTTATCTGCGTGAACCCTTATCTTCGTGAACCCTTATCTTCGTGAACCCTTATCTCCGTGAACCCTTATCTTCGTGAACCCTTATCTCCGTGAACCCTTATCTTCGTCATCCCTTATATTCATGCACGATAACAAGCATCAGATCCGACATCTAACATGACAGTTAACACTAATTCCAAATCTGTATGAAATAAAAATAATTTTAAAAAAACACAAGACGGTTTCCTACAAGAGAGAAGCGGTCAACAGTTTTCAATGATGCCAGCCAGGCATATGATGATGTTCTTTTCATCAAATCCTAATCACTAACTATTTATCCATTGTACTGGTCTCGATGCTCAAGATGGGAAAATACTACACAATTCAATTTTCTATTTCTTTTATCGAAAGAGCGTTGTATTCATATTGTGTTGGACGCTTAGCGGCTTGAGCCGGATTCGAAGCACGCCATTGTAGAAAATATATTTACTGCATGGCAATCGTTCATCAGGCAATGATGACCCTTCCGTGAAAGTTTGATTTCTATCAGCTTCGCTTTCTCCATTTTTTTAATTTTTTAATTTTTGCTTGCAATTGCGTTACATTTTGGTCAAGTCTTCAGCGTCATATCCTTATATCGCTAGATTTCTCCCTTTGTGATATTCTCTGCCACATTGCTCAGCTCATTACGAGACAGACTCTCTGAATCCCTCTATATGTAAAGTATGTAAAGTCATGAGAAATGA
Source organism: Hanleya hanleyi (assembly GCA_036873755.1). Taxonomy (NCBI): domain Eukaryota; kingdom Metazoa; phylum Mollusca; class Polyplacophora; order Lepidopleurida; family Hanleyidae; genus Hanleya; species Hanleya hanleyi. The sequence continues at coordinate 15,264 of JAVTVY010018489.1, forward strand.
TACGACTTAAGTTCTCTTAAGACGAACACCGTAATATCTACAAGCTATGCTCAGTGCTCCGGCGTTCATCGATTCCCGATAAAGATCTCGCAGAAAGATAAATGATCAATCAAGTATGTGTCGGTCCTAGCAGATCTGGCATATTGTGTTCCTTACTGTCAAACGTAAGCTGATTTTGTCCATATATCGGTTTGTTTGTCCGTGGATATAAACACTCTCGAAAAGGCAGCACTTTTATACGGTGGCTTATTGGTGCCATATTATAAAACGTTTAATTTTCTATATGAAACGTCGTATTATCTGTATGTTTTCGATTTTCTCATCAAATGATCTTCACAGTTCTTGAATGTTAACGGCAAATCGACGAGAACCGACTTGCTGTAACGATACCGCTTTCAGTTTGGAAAGGGTAATCACACAGAAAATACAGAATGAATCACAATGAAAATTAGAAATCACACGAAAAATGTGGAATCACAATGAAAATCATTTTCTCCGCGGTGGAAATATTTTCTCCGATGTGGAAATATTCTCTCCGCGGTGAAAATAATTTTCTCCGCGGTTGACATATTTTCTCCGCGGTGGAAATTTTTTCTCCGCGGTGGAAATATTTCCACCACGGAGAAAATATCTCCACCGCGGAGAAAATGATTTTCATTGTGATTCCGCATGTTTGGTGTGATTTTCTAATTTACATTGTGATTCATTCTGCATTTTCTGTGTGATTACCCTTTCCAAACTGAAAACGGTATCGTTACAGCAATTTTACATCGTCGATTTGCCGTGAACGTTCAAGAAATATGAAGATGAATTGATGAAAAAACCCCGAAAACATACAGATAATACGACGTTTCATATAGAAAATTAGACGCTTTATAATATGGCACCAAAGAGCCACCGTACTTTTAAGACTAAACGTGTTTTTTGTGCATGAGCTTCGTGGGTATATAATCCAGCGCCAATATAAATGACGTAATTCCAGTATAACTCCACAATATTTCGATGGTGCATTCAGTGCGCTGACTCACATGCTAAGTATTGTATTGCTCGTGTTGGAAACGTCGGCTCGTGAAATTCAAATATCGAACGGTACCGGTAAGAGGAAGGTGGGCGACATCCAACTGATGCCCATCGACTCCTCCATTTAGGAGCACCCGACTCTGTTCAATAGAATTATAAATATACACGAAACGTCAATGATCTCGAATAGGTTTGGATATTGAAAAGTGGCACATGAGTGAGTTATTGATTGGCTGTCCTACGTATCTGGCCAAATCTACTGCCATATTAGTAGAGATGACGTAACCACTGAGAAAATACGCCCGCTTACACACAGTCGATGGATATGTTCTGATTGGCTCGTCTCTGGATTATAGATAAAATTTACACCTCGGATTTGAATGCTTTCTGTGGTCTGATCTATCAAGGCTAATTCGAAGTGCGAACGGAGAAGTCGACTTGTGTGTGAAGATGATCTAGCATATATTTATGTATAGGCCTATGTATATTTTTATTTTAATGCATATTCATCGAGCAATACGAGCGTCTATCCAATGGGGATCGCCAGTCACACTAGGCGGCGCTAGTGCTCCATCAGGTAAAGAAGTCGTGGCGACATAAAACGAACATTTATGACGTCGTTGCATTATGACATTGCCTCTGTGACGTCCAGAAAAACGACATGGGCATGCGCCATTCACCGCTTGGTACACGTAGCCACCTGGTGTCAGTTCGAGCTGGCGATCCCCATTAGAGCAAAGCGAGTTCGATGTGGTAGATTATGCACAGATGGACACAATCAGCTTGTTCACAGACATGTTCAGTATTAAATTGTTCCTGTTGGAAATAACGAGGCGTTAATCGATGTGCAGAAAACCAACAGTCGAAAAATACTGGGCGATTTTAGACAAAAAATGTAAGCGATGTACCAATCTTGTATTGGCCCAATGCAGAAAGAACAATCAATGATCTATTCTCGTGCTCAATCCCCGAATTCCAGGAGAGTTGGATGTGTTGTTCAAAGTCTGACATTAATTGAATGTGAGTTATGTTCAGGGGTCTACAGGACAAATACCTTACCCCGCATCAAATATCCTTATTAATCGGGATATGTACGCCGGCATTTCTCCACCACCACGGCATGCTATTTCCTACGTCCAACGAATCCTTGTTCTCAACGTGTCCGAGCTGGGAAACTTCCGATAAGCTCGGGTTTCTATGCGGTAGTCCATTTTTTCTATACGTTGTGGTTGTCTCTTCGGGACAAGAGCCGAAAGTCGCAGAACACCATCTTATGATATATAGATTTAATGACATTATATATTCACGAAGAAATGGAGATAACCTGGGCTCCATTAAAAGATAAATTTCCATAAGCTTGTCTTTCCTCCTAATTTCACTTTCATGGCATTAGCCTTGGGTCAGATCTCTACTCGGCGTTGATGCACCGTTCCCTTCGCTCCAAGTTCTAGCGCTGCATGCTGATGAGTGAATAAGGGTAAATCGATCCATATTTATATGACGAGCATGCTCTGACCAAGTAGAACCATAATTAGTAAATCTCGTATGATTTCTCCCTTGGTGTTAATCTCAGTCATATTTCGAGCTAATTTATCAAACTTTCCGAATCCCTCCCACAGTGTCTATAGACATAAGACATACTACACTTGTGGAAAGTGCTCATCCACGGACATAGTATAATCCATTAGGTTTGCTCCGACGTTTATCGATTTCCACTAGAGATGATGTATCAATGGAATATGTTTCAGTCCTATATCTCAACACCTTTTTGCATATTGTCTCAATTCTCATTGTTAACATGTAAGCCGATTCTGTCCACATATGCTCAGACATGTTCGTCCGCAAAGAAAGCAGCCTAGCGCAATCCGAGCGCCGACATGAATGTCATAAAGCGAGTTTAACATTTGGCAATGGATAGATGGTCTTGTTGAAAGTCCACAAGCTGTACTGAATGCTCCGAGGCTCTTGTGGAAAGTCCACAAACTGTGCTGGATACTCTGAGGGTTTTGTGGGAAGTCCACAAGCTTTGCTGAATGCTCCGAGGGTCTTGTGGAAAGTCCACAAGCTGTGCTGGATATTCTGAGGGTCTTGTGGAAAGTCCACAAGCTGAGCTGGATATTCTGAGGGTCTTGTGGAAAGTCCACAAGCTGTACTAGATACTCCGAGAGCCTTATGGAAAGTCCACAAGCTGTGCTGGATGCTCCGAGGGTCTTGTGGAAAGTCCAGGAGTTGTGCTGGATACTCGGAGGTCGATTGCTTTCCAATAGGGATAATAATCAATGAAATGTCTGTCATTTCTACCAGACCTGGATTTTGTCACAACACACTATTGCATATCCTGTCCATATTCCCGCTTATCTTCACCATGCATCGGTAAAATAATTTCGTCCATATCCTTATCTATTTCCGGGCATATTCGTCCGTGAGAAAAGAAGCCTTAGGCGATCTGAGTGGCGATACGAATAGGCCATTGGCCAAGTCCAGAATTATGTCCATAAATGAAGTTTTTCCGGGCAACTTTATTTCAAAAGTGTTCCATTCTCATTTCACATGCAAAAGTTCCCACGTTTTCAGTTGCACAGTAATTACGAAATTCACAAAACAAAAGATGTCCATTCGTTTAACCTTAAGAGGGAACTCCATGATAAATATACCATTATGCAGGCTTTAATGTATTATTTGTTAACCGGGTGTTTCAATTCTACTTGTTTACTTGTTCATGAAAGCTCCTGTCTCTCCCAAGAAAAATTGTCATTCAGGATGTCTCATTTTAAATATGGTACGATTCCTAAAGATACCTTCACTCAAGGCAAGCTAAAAGTCTGACGTCATTACGGAGAGTTATCTCCCTTTTCAATGTTAAATGAATGGACATTTTTTTTTTAACTTTTGGGATGAAAATCGTGTTGCTCCCCCCCCCCCCCAAATATGCAACGAAAGGTCCATTCATCACTTGGCCCACGGCCTAGACTGTCATAAATGAGTTTAACTTCCGGCGATGGTTAGATAAGCTGGACAGTTTGCTTACCTACAAGCCAATTATTGTATTGCTTATGTTAGGATCGAAGGCCCGTAAATCCAGACACCGAAAATAAAATATCGAAAAAATGAGGAAGCTGATGACAAGCTAGCCAATTAACAATTGGTCAAACTATTAACGAGTTAGTAGTTATGGGGCCTCACAGTCGACCGCCAACAGACTATGGAGGAAATCAGACAGATATGTCAAGAGAGGAAGACGGTGATTATAGAGCAGCCGAAAGAGACATCTGAGATGATATTACCCTATGGATTCTAGGCCGCCTATCAATCTTTTTGTTGAATGGCAAACCACCTATCAGCATCTGATTTCGGGCATCAAATGATACGAGATAGAAATCAGGAATATACAGAATAAATGTGAACTTTACGCCACCGTTCAATTCCTTGATTGAATTTTTCAGGGAACTTTTGTATCCATGCAAAATATTCAAGATAGGAAAATGCTGCTAAATTCGATCTTCTTTTTGCGGAACAGTATTATCTCCAAATTGGAGTCGTCACGGGATGAGCCGGAGCTCGAACCATGCAATTAAGGGATATATATTTACTGGGACTTGTTCACGAAGCAATGCCAATGGCATCTGTGGTATCCAGCAGCTGTGATTTCTCATATTAATCTTTTATGTATTATTTGTTAACCAGGTGTCTCAATTCTACTTCTCCACTTGTTCCTGAAAGCTCCTGTCTCTCCAAAAAAAATTTGTCATTTAGGATGCACAATATTCAAGATAGGAAGATACTGCTGAATTAGATTCTCATTTTCCGGAAGAATATTATCTTCAAATTGGAGTGGTCGCGCGATGAACCGGAGTTCGAAGCATGCAATTAAGGAATATATATTTCTTGGGACTTGTTCACGAAGCAATGTTTCTCATATTAATTGCAATGGCAATCCGCGACACGGTAATGGACCTGAACCCTGATGACGTATTATATCTCTTTCAATCACGTGATAAATTGTGCATTCATTCAACTACATGACAGGTGATCACTTATCCAGAAATCTACGGTAGCATCGCTGTTGTAACACGAAACGCGAAACACGGCGCAGTACACGTGCCGCATGGCGTGAAGTCCTATATGTAACCCGATACACCAAATTGAAGCTTGGTCTTCTGACTGTTCCAGTCCAGGAACCTCGCGCTGGCAATTAAGTTCATGTCACGTTACATGAGGGAGGTGACAGGCTAATTGAATTGTATAACGATCCACACCAGCCATTCAATTGTCATGGTTGTTCGGGGCCTGCATTTCATCAAGGGATAGAATTGGGATTTAATTGTCATGGATGTTGGGAACCTACGTCATCAGGTTTCAGGCCGATTGTGCAGCATTCTATCCAATCTGGGTTTCAGCAGTGTAAGCGAATGAGGGTGTATACAGTATACACATAACGATAAATAATTCCATCCATATTTATTCAGCGAATATTCTCTGACAAAATGAAATCCAAGTCTGCCTTTTGCACATTATTGAGGGAACAAAGAAAAGCCTCTCTGTGCAGTGATCAATGGCTTAAGCAGATCAGCTACTGGTTCGCATATTTTCACTTTGCCACATCTTTTAACCAGGGGAATTATTTTATACAAATGTATAATATTTTTTCCAGTATTCCGAGAAAGTGTCATTATGCTTAGAATAATGTATAATTTGGCAAATATGACATGACAATATGCCAGCTATCACCAGTTCAAAAATATTGTCCTGGGATAAAAGATCGGGCAAATTTGAAAATATACGAACCAGTAACTGATCGGCTGAAGTCAGGGATCACTGCACATGTAGGTTTTTCTTTGTTCACTCAATAATGTGGAAATGTGCAATAATATGTAATAATGCCATATTTTGCGCTGATTTTAAGAAGCTCGCCCCGTCGAGTCCTTCCCGAGTGTGTATAGACATAAGAAGTAATAGGTTTGCGGGGAGTTCTCTTTAGATGAACGTCGTAAAATCTACAAGCCATGCTCCGAAGTTGATCGATCCCCAATAGCGATAACGGACCAATCAAATATGTGTCAGTCCTACCAAATCTGACTTGAGCTTCCTCTCCCTGTACCCTTAGTTTGTCCTTTACCCGTTTACCACCAAACCTAAGCCGATTTTGTCCATATATCTACTTTCAAGCATATTTTTCGGCGAAGAATACGTTCTCGCACAATCTGAGCGCCGTAAATAAATGACATAAAACGAGTTATATGCGGCAGAGGTTCGATTGCTCAGCTATTTCCTTGATGCCGTTTTATGCAGTGTAACGTCAATCCGTAAAATCCAAGCACGGAAAATCAAATATCGAACAAAAGACGGGGGCAAAAGAGACATCCAGCTGATCCTAAAATTGCTAATCTCGTCACTAAACGATTAATCGATCTATCAGTTCTAACATGCAAACATTGATCTATTCCACGAATGGACGATTGAATATGATGCCGGAAACAGGGGCCGACGATACATATTAGAGTACCAGAGATGATAAAAACGTTTGCCTGAACAAGCTGCCGATAATGCTTGGCGGTATTTACACTTTTTGCTCGGGATATGAAAAGCTATGTCAATACTACAAATATACGGCGTTAGGTTTGACCTGCCACAACTCGTTTGGCCAACATGGGTCAACGTATGGTTTAACGTCCCAGGCATATTTCATCAATCTTTCCTCAAATGAACTTCAATGAAAACATCCATTGATTTTCGGTGAAATATGGGCTGTCGCATTTTCGATATGGCAAAAGCAACGTACAGAAGTGAATACTGTATATATATATATTGCTCTCTGAGTTAGAATACTTCAATCGGTGATACGGAATGACCCCTTTTTGAGAGGAGTAGAAAAAGAAATTACATGGTTACAAATATATCATATTACATAACACTATGTCTTCAGGAAATGCAAGAGGTTCGTATATATAAGATACAAGGCATGGTTCATGTTTGGCAGAAACATTCATAGGAGTGAGATTGTATATTTCTCTTCGTTATTATTATATACCGTTATCATCACTAGTATATGCAAGCTTACAGTCAAACACGAGAGAAGTAATCTCTGAACAGCTATTTTTAGTAGTAGTATTGGCTATCTCTTACCGAACCCCGGATTGACTCGATCAGGAAATGAACAAGCCAAACCAGGAACTGACTATATAAACCATATAAATGCAATAGATTAGCATTTATAACGTTTAGCATTTAGCGAGTAAAAATAATGCTGAGATAGACCTATATCGACTATCCAAAACATATGAGAGCAATTTTACCTTGACATGGCTAGAGGGAATTTGGATGCGGATATATATCAGGGAACGAATGAAGCAGGGGTAATAGTGAAGTATCCTAAACATCAACCTAACAGTACACTTTATTTAACCATATAACAAATTACTCCTGTCGCATCTACTGGTGAACGGGCTAGAGCGAGACTCGCCTTCGAGAACTAAACCTCTACTATAAAAAGCAGACCACAGCGCCAAGACTTCAGTTTTAAATTACAACACATATAAGGGAAGTGGGAAGAGGTGCTGACATACTGACCGAGTCACATGATTTCACAGTATAGCCTTTCGGTTAACCTGTTCTAAAGAACATACCAAGAATCTAACGATTCGTGATATGTGTTGTATCTCAGGTACGCTTTTATTGTACCTGTTCATGTGGCAACTTCGATGATATGACCACACGGCCCCTAGCACCGGCATAAGCGGTATTAGATACAAATCTAGAGAGCTATGATGGAAATGCTCTGACAACTCGTATATTGGTAAATGGTGAGCTGTTTCGCTGTGACAACTCGTACACTAAAGCGAAAGTGCAAGAGACGAGGACGTCCAATAAGAAAACATAGCCCACGGGGACGCTGATTAAAAGGGAGCAAACACCCTGGTCAAGAGGACAACAATCTAGAAGACTAGTTAAGAAGAAACTTATGACGAGAGAACCTATCAAGAAGAAGTCGATTAAGTGGAATATATTTCATGAATTGCATAATGTTTTAAGACCAAGTCAGTCGGATATTATTCAACCGCACCAACTTTCTTGATTATCCCTTTCGCCTACACAAATAGCTACCAGACGTGAATATTACGTTCAATATACGCCCTAGCTCAAACAATAGACGGCGAACAGTGGAATTATGTATTCATGGGCATTTACGATGTGAACATTCGAATGTACAGAGTGCCGACTGCGTTCACTCCCATGTCCCCAGAAAGTAGTCCATCGTATAAATTTGTACTAAAAGAGATTGAGATAACGACCAGACCTCGATTAATTCTAGGATATTTAAAAGCATTGAAAGGAGCGCGAAATACTCGTTTCTAAGAAAACAAGTCAAGATGGCGGCTCTCAGCAGTGTACAAGTTAGCTATGTATGGGACAATTTATTTCAAAACCATATTTCATATCGCTCAATTGAAGGATTTGGCTCAGCAGAAGCAATATCCGGGATATTTCCGATAAGTCCATTGAACTTCCATCATTTTGCACCACCTCGACCGCTTACATCAATACATATCTCCCATTCATATAAATCCATCTGCCTATATCATAAACAATGATCCAATAAGTCAATCTGATCAACTTTGAGTAGCTATGTGATTTGAGACTGATTAATACACCATGCCCGTATACATGTACTTACGAGAAGAGATTTGACGACTGTTTGGTGAATAACACGGATACATTTCTTTATAAAGATAAACCAAACAAACTATTCCTTAGTATGCGGAGATTATTTTCATAGTTTCTAATAATGAAATGTCGTGGTTATACCTTGAGAAATATTATTATTGTATTCACTTACATTATCAATGTATTTACTTATTGATAGATGGTCTTGTGATAAGACCACCAGTTGTAAAGAGACCACAACGTCAAGACTCAGTTCTAAAGCGAAAGTTGGCGGTATGAGAAAGTCTAAGAAGAAAACATAGCCAACGGGGAAACCGATCAAAAGCGAGCAAAGATTAAGACATCTACCAAGAAAACCCCGGTCAAAACAACAAGATTCCCGTTAAGAAGTAACCTATCAAGAGAAAACTTAGCATGAAGAAGTTGGTTGAATGGAATATATTTCATTAATTAAATATTGTTTTCAAACCGAGAGAGGAGGATATTATTCAACCGCATGAACTTACTTGATTCTCCCTTCCGCCTACAAAAATAGCTATCAAAGGTGAATATACACACTAGCTCAAAAAGTAGATTGGGGATCAGTGGAATTATGTATTCATGGTCAATTGCGATGTAAACGTTCGAATATAGGAACAGGAACTTGATAATATGATGTCTATCACTGTAATATCACTTGTCCTTATTGCACCATGTAAGCGTACTGTCTGTGTCTTGTGTGCTGTCCTCAGTGTTCTATTGGGTAGATGGAGGGTGTCTGGTTCCATGCTGATTCAAAGATTTCTTATTTGAAGTAGCAGAACGCAACTTGGCGGGGTGATGCTTAGTTGGTTCGTCACGATATAGCTGAAATATTGTTGAAATCGACGTTAAATTCGATTCACTCACTCACTCTCTTCGTTCACTCTCTTGTCCTCACAAGCTAGCTCATCGTGTAAAAAAATAGATTAAGATAACAGATATCCCTAGATTAATTTGAGGAAATTTGAAAGCATTGAAAGGAACGCGAAATACTCGTTTCCGAGAAAACAAGTCAAGATGACGGCTCTCAGTAGTGTACAAGTTAGCTATGTATGGGACTACCTATTTCAAAACCATATTCCAGCTCGCTTAATTATAGGATTTGGCTCAGCAGAAGCAACATCCGGGATATTTCAGATAAATCCGTTTAACTTCCGTCATTTTCCACCACCTCGGTCGCTTACGTTACGAATCTCTCTATTTGCACACCCGCAAATCTGAGTGTATTAGATATCTTGAATCAACCGAGAGAGAATACTGGAAATGAGATTGAATTGGAACAATGTATCCTGAAACGTGATGTTACCAGAAATGGGGATTTAGCGATAGATCCAATTGAAATAACCTGTGCAACAGCATCGGATTTTAACCTTAGCCACATCGTACAAGGGATTTATGCAGCGGATACTATACCATATCTCATCCATCTGCCTATATCATAAACACTGATCCAATAAGTCAATCTGGCAAACTTTGAGTAGCTATGTGATTTTTAGACTGATGAATATACCGTGTTTGTCGATTGGTTGAGGAAAACGCCGAATACTTACGGGAAGAGATTTGACGACTGTATATGTAAATAAAAAATATGAATACAAACTGTTATACATTCATGTGTTCAGTGTAGACTGAGTGCTGAATATGCAACATATCTTTAGAATATATTAACTTACCTTATGATGAGGGTAGAACATTCTTCCCATGTCTGTCACCGAGAGCTTTATTGGTCAGTGATACAGCAATATCTGTCAAGTTTCGTCTTGTAAAACTTATCTTGAAACACTCGGATCGAATGTTTATAGTCGTACCATATAAAAATATTCGACGTAATGAGAACAATATCATTCCTAACAATTCATGAAGGTCTCCCTTCACGTGATGACCATGTGGTTCTTGATGACTACAAGTGACTCGATCCCAAGAAGATATGGAATTCTTTATTCAGATCGCTCAACATGGACGAATAACAATACTCATTCTAACACTCTACCACAGGTAAAGCTTTTTCACAGTATATGCGTAAGGTGCCTGAATATATATCTATTCAAAATTATAGAGATTCCATACAAGCTAGAAAATTTGGTTCTCAATTATTCCGTCAAAGAGTAGAGTTTTTAAAAGGGTAAAAGCTACCTTCAGCTCGTTTTCTAGGACGACCCTTTCTATTACCTTCGTCGATCAGACGGAGGTCTAGGAGAGCAACGTGGAACTTCCCGCGACTCATGTGATTTCCAATAGGGTTTGCCATGGTTCCCGACGAAATTTAGAGGCCAAGTTTTTGGACATTTTTGAAATAATGGGGAATCCTCATTGCAATACATTTCAATTGGCCTTGCTTCTGTAGTCGGGTTCCATCTCCCATCATGCTTCACGAGTTACGGGAGTTAGGTTGGCCGCTTCCAGCGGGAGATTCAACATGGCGGCTCTCCATGAGGGGGGTGTTGGGCTATTTATTTTGGCATTAAATTTTTATGCATTTATCAAACATTTTCCAGCATTATTGTAATGAAGCATCAAATCACAGTTTATTGTTTGTCAAACCACATGTGTCTCTGTCCTAATTCCCATATCAAAGGTTCATCCCCGAGCAGCATACATGTCAATTAACATTTCAATACACTGAATTAACAATTATTCTTTTTTTATTATTTTTTTTTATTAATACAGACGCACACATGCAGACATTTTACACAATGACATATATACAAACCAACAAACAACATGAAAGTGATCTGGAAACCTTCGCGACTCACTTGTTACATATATACTTACAAACAATCGTAATTACTGAATAGAAAATATCCATTATTAGATAACTTGAACCTATCAAATTACCTTGCCTCAGGATACCATTCTCAGTTTTACAGTCCATTTAAAATGAACGAGTGAAAACAGTTTAATAATGGTTTGATTTTGCAGAAACACTAAATTGATCTACCTGCGTGAGCCTGTAAACTTATTTCATAAAGCTGATAAATAATATACATATACTTTTTGTTCGACAACATTGTAAACATTTTCTTTTCATTTATCCCAACAGTTTAGTGACATCCACATTGTGTCCTGTGACAGCACATTAATTCTTAACCGAAGATCAATACATACAAGAGCACGTTCTCAAGTATGTGTACCTTTGCAATCAGTGATGGATGATATTACAACAATATCATGGTGTTATATATTGTTATGATTGGCTCAACTTTAGCTGCTGAAGATATTTCTAATTTGAGGGCAATGTGCAATCATACTAAATTTATTTTATATCTTCATTTATTTTCACAATAAGCAACATAATCGAGATTAGCAAGTGCAGTTTTACAACATAATATAATAAGCATCATGGGTCTCCTTCAGTTCAGTGTAGACATATATACCCTTGAATATCTGTTACCATGATTCAGTCATAATAGTGTCTGTAATACATTGATATTGACGAGGAATAAACATAATTATTTGATAGTATTATTAATTGTATGTTGTTTATGATTAACATGAACTTTTTATTGTCTGGAATCCAGCCAATTGTTTCATATGGGCAATATTCTCATCTGTCATCACCATTCAATATGAATGTGATACATGTACAAGTTCATGGTCATTAATACATTATGGTGAAGGTCTGGTGACCTGTAACACTAGTATACAAAATTACACCGAGCACATTGAATCCTCATCACATGATGATGAGACAGATCAGAACGGAGTGTCAGTACAAACAGGTGTGTTTTGTAGAGTATTTTGTCAATGATGTTGCTATACTGTACACGTACAAAATATGAAGTGTTGATGTGTAGGGACTATAGCACAAAATCACAAGCAAGTTTGTACAAGGCACACAGGGTCTCATTTCTGCCGCTAACGTGTTGATTTGGGTTGGGGCGACCTCTCGGGGGGGGGGCGGGCGGTGGGAAGGGGCATAATGTCACAAGCAGTATTCCAGGTTTTCCATCAATATACTCTATTCCATGCCCAATATTTCAAGCACGTGAAATCAGACAAAAATTATTTGCGGGGAATGTGACTTCCCCATCCCTGGCTGGACATGCTAGTGGGGAACCCTCAATCCCAGGTTAAATTATCATTAGTGAAGTTAACGTCCAACAAATGCAAAATTATGCTTGGCATCCGGCTCTATATTATTCAGTGATGTATTCCCCTACCATATTGCCTCGGCGGACTCTGTTGCCTCGACGGAGGTCTTTGCGCTCATCCAGCGCTTGTTTACACACCAAGTCGCTAACTACCCATACACTACACGTCCTCGTACTGGCTCAATCGGCATAGCTGCCTGGCCAGTGGGATATTGAACGGCAGATGTCAACGTATATTTTAAATAAATTATGAAAATTAACAAATTGATATTTTTTCAAATAAATTTTCTTTGTTTTTTTTCTAAAAGGTTTTCTGTCATCTTTGATTCAACAAAGTCATTCCCAATGATGTCAAGAACAAACCCCGAATTTTAATTTTCTACTACGCTGATCTTTGTGACATAGAAAAATAGTATAAAGAGTAAAACAATCGTTAAAGCCTACCTTTTCAAACGCCATCCGTTTATTACTTCATAACTGGATCAACCGTCGGAATGTATACGCTTGGAATAACTAAACCTTCCTTTTCAAAGTTTAGCTAAACCTGCACGCAAACTGGCTTCACATTCTCCGAAACACGGTCGTTTTATAGCTCCTGTCACCGTGGAATTTCATTGATCCGACTGGAGTTGTGAACGATCGATTCGCGGAGAATGCGAACCGGAGGACAGATTAGGTATAGGTTTGGCTAAATTGTTTTTTGTCGTGAAGAATTAATTTCTTTCCTCAAAGGAAGGTTTAGGTGTTTAAGCCTATACATTCCGACTGTTGATTTAGTTCGGAAGTAAAAAACGGATGGCGTTTGGAAAGATAGGCTTTAGTTCGGTTTGAGAAGCTTTTGAATGAACCTTGGTGGGCGATTGTTTTCCTAACCTTACTCTTTTCTTATGTCACAGAGTAGCGCCGGTGGAGCATTTCTCTATATAGTGCATGGAATCAAGACCCCGTCCCCAAGCCATGCATCAGCCGTAGTTGTTGGGGAAATGCTGGAGGGCTCATATTTTCCGAAGTCGTTAGTCACAAGCAATAACATAATTCGAGTCTGCATGATTTTACCTTTATATTCAAATCTTGTTTATCAGAAAATGTCCAGTTCTAGCTTCATGGGAGACCGAAACTCAGAACGCGTCTACAGAAACCTGCTGTTGCCGTGACCCGTGGCCGCTCTGACTTTCGGTCTGTCATGTAACTAAAACCGGAGAGTTTCTGATAAACAAGAGCAAAATATAAAGGTAAGATCCTACAGAATCGAATTATGTTATTTTTTGTGACTAACGGCTTCGGAAAATATAAGCCCTCCAGCATTTTCTCAACTACGACTGGTGAATGGCTTGGCCACTGGCGCCGGCGCCTTGACCTCAAACAGTATAGAGAATCGCTTCAGCGGAGCCAGAGGAATGGAAAGTCAATGGGAATTATTTTATTTGAGTCAAAGATGGGATATTTTATTTAGGAAAAAAAAACAATTTGCAAAAAAACTATATATTTATTAATTTTCATAATTTCTTGAAAATTTACGTAGGCCATTACCACCCAATAACTCACAGACAGGCCGCTGTGCCAATGGTACAGGGTTTCTCTTCAGAGTACGGTTTGGTGAAGTCTTAGTTGGGTAAGTATTTCGGAATCCATATTCGGAGACCCAAACAGGACTTCCCTTGGAGAAACACCCATTACATGATGCCATTCAGTTCCTATCTTGATTGGTTCTCTAGGCCATAAACTGTCGTTCTGGCTTGAAGAATTTACCCTATTCAGTAAGTCCAGGGAAATGACGGAACGTAAAGCGTTTGTGTCGTATCTATTTTGATATATGAAGATGACGACGGTATCAACCAGACTCCAACAGCAACTTCAGACAACTGCAGCGAGCGTTCACGCACATTGATAATCTATTAATGGCATTCAGGGACAATGAACATTCTCCTCATGATTAATGTAGATCTAGTTTGAGGAAAGCTTAATCTGGTTCGGAAGACAAATAATTTTACCACACCAAGTGATGTACATCACTCATTCCTATCGAACCAGTATTGCTATACAGGAACAAGTTACATAACGAAATATGTCCATGTAGTTTTGTTTGAAGTGTGTATACATGTACATGTGGGCCTACATGTATATTTCCATCTTATCGAGCTAAGGGAAGTTTCCATTTCATAACATAATTACCCTTAGCTTATTGACTTCATTCACCGTGTATTTCGCCCGATGTCAGCTTCATGTCCGCTCCATTTAAACGAGCCAATGAAATTATCTGTATTTAAATATTTCGACCAGTGACTAGTCATGTCAGTTTCGCGTGAGTACACGAGCTGCAAGTCTGTGGGGTTCTGCGCGAGACCAAACCGAAGTTGTGTGAATTAGCTATTTTATTTCTCACTCTTATGGTGCATCCGTCTTTGTATCTCTTAACAAAAAGCATATTAGAAACGGCTTAACATTCCTGAAAGAAATAAAACCGCCGGCAGTTCACAGGAATGAAATATGTTTTCTATTTTGTGATGGAAACACTTCGAGACCCCCAAACGCGATAAGTTTAGCCCTATCAAGCCTGGGGAAGGGAGGGGCGGGGGGAATTATGGCCCCACCTAGCAAACTTTCTGCCCTCTCTCCAGAACGACAAAACTTGATTTTTAACTTAGAGACGTTGGATGTTTATCATATTAAGGTCCTTTTGAGCCTATATGCATAAGCCACCAGGCAGAGGATGGTGGGTTAATTGAAAATGGCGGTCATGTGTGATACCAGATATTTTCGTCATTTTTCTTCAAAAACTATTTGATTTCACAACAGATTATTATTTACTAATTTATGCAGTTTTTGAAAAGAAATTACATAAATAAAACAAAAATTGAAAAATTGAAAAATCGACAAAAAAAACCTTGAGAATGACGTCATCAAGGCGACCATCTTAGATTTATTCTTACATTTTCCGATAGAGACTGAACCAAGGGAATCGTGTGGTAAGTTTCAGATTCCCAGTTCAAGGGGTAAGAAATATAATCACGGAGCGGCGATCTTCATTTTGATGCGCGAGAACTACATGGCACCACAACCAGAACAAGGCAGAGAAGGAGAGTGTGCATTTATAGGACTCTGACATAGCATAAACAGGACACATTTGATAAATATGAGGGGGCGGGAGGGGATCAATGTCACACTCAAGGTTGTTTCACTCATAAGGTGACAAACAGTTTAGCTGTTGAGGAAGCCGGTGTACCTAGATAGATCCACCGCCAGTCAGCAGGTAACTAACAAACTTTTACACATGGACCAGCTGGGCTCGAACCCGTTGATAAATATGAGAACTGATTTTGACTAAAAGGCCTATTCGTCATGTTATGAAAACACAATAGGTGACTACATGTAGGGAACCTTGTTAAACCTGAAAAAGCTACCCGACAAGCTATATTGCACACGGTGTTCCCCGGTTTGAAGTTCGGTACAAGATTGATTGAAATTGTAGTTTAAGGGCCGTTTCCCATGCAGATTTCGCGGCCCATCAACTCACTGTTTTGTTCAAATTTCACGGTACATTTTTACTTCATTTAATATCTTTACAAGCGCTGTATTTTAGAATAGATAAATAGCAAGGAGAGAGCAGAGTGAGATATGTATAGAAGAAAAGAAGAATCGACTACGGTATGTACAAGTTCGTCTGTCTGTTTTTGGTCAGGTTATACTGGTAAATACGTATTCATTTTTCATTGTAATTGAAATTGCGTGGATGATTCCTTTGTCTTTATACCCCTTTTTCGTACACACAAAGCCGCCCAGAAAAAACTGGTCGTTTCCTATGCTTTCTTTACAGAGTCCCGTACTGTCATGTCCAATATAGGAAAATAACATGCGGCCCAGAGATTGAGTCTTTGGCGCCCAACGACTTCCCTAACGACGCCCTTGAGAATTGGGAGGGTTCTTCCAGAAATCTGTGCCTGTAACAGTGCTTGGAGTGTGTATCCGTATGGCAAACTACGTCCTACATTGGGTGAAAAGAATCTCACATGACGAACTTCCAGACTAAAAACCACGCAAACTTTCGGGCGTCCAAGGTGAACTCTATTCGGTACAAAAAGCCTGTATCTATCTATCCACTCACTCACTCACCCACCCACCCACCCACTCACTCACTCACTCACTCACTCATTCACTCAACGGACCAACGGACCGAAATCCAATTACAGGTTAGTAAAACGCCATATACAGGGTGAGTTGAAATCGAAAACATAAAGCATATATATAATCAGAAAATAGTTAACAAAAGATTAAATGAATGTATATATAAGTACGAGTGTTACATGATAAGATCAGTGGTATGTAGTGTAAACAATTGTCATGAAACCTGATGACGTAGGCCCCCTAGGCCACGAACAAAAAAAATCCCACTTCTATCCCTTGATGCAGTGTAGACCTCAACATCCATGACAATTAAATGGCTGGTGGGGATCGTAACATGACATCAACTTAATTGCCAGCGCGAGGTCCCTGAGCTGGCACAGTCGGAAGAACAAGCTTTAATTTGGTGTATCGGGTAGCCTAACATATAGGACTTCACGCCTTGCGGCATGAATACCTTGTGTTGACAATGACAATTTAATTGGTTTCATGTTACATAAGCGATGTTAGATTTCTGGATAAGTGATCACGTGTCATGGAGATGAATGATTACAGAATTCATCGCGTGATTGAGATATAATACGTCATCAGGGTTTGGGATCATTCCTTTTAGGTAATAATGTCTTTCCCGCGCTAAGACGGTTCAATGGACCGATTCTGAGCATTAAGCAGCAATCCAGTTTTGACAACAATCTGTGGATCGTGAAATGCCATTATACCGGTACCATACTTCCTATGGCTCACTAGGCCTACCTAAAAAGCTCTAAAAAGGAATTGTTTTTAACTGTGGAAACTGACATAAGTTTGGCAATTCGTCGTACGGTAAATCATTATGTTTATCTTATCGAATATTAATTTGGCAAACTTTAAGTTCATTGTAATTTCGGGAAAGTCGGATTTTCGTAAATATTTCACGCCTCTGCCTGCTATATTGTTGAATATTCGAAGATTAGAATTGAAAATTTAAACTCTTTATTTTTCACCAGAGGAAATGTCTAACATTGAATACTGAAACTGACATGAATGAAAATTACAGATTTGGTCCCTCAATATTGAAAGATCGATGAATTGACAGATAGTAATTCTCATGTACGGCCATGTATTAGATTCTGAGAGATCGACAAGTGCGGCCGCCAAAGACGGACTGATTTTATACTGCGCCAGATATTCATCGTTTTCGTATTTGATCCCGGTTATCAATTTTGGCATGCCGACCTAAATTCGCCACAATGTCTCTAGATCGTGTACTCTTCGCTCTGGCACATTACAGGTGGTTTGTCTGCTTGCTATTTTCCATAAGTTTCTACCGTCTGATGAATCAGTAATGTCCCCCTACTGTCTACCGTGTATTTATTGGATTTGAGCTGCCCTATGATGGTCTTTTTCTCCATAGCATTGACAATCGTGCACAGTCAGACTGACAGCGTGGCGAAGATCAGGAATAGCAACAACAACAACAACAACAACACATTCTGAGGTATGTCTATGAATATCAATTCCCGGCGTTAGGCGTCATATTAATGAGTTTGCTGTTGTTGTTGTTGTATGATGACAGTACAGTGGTTTGTATGTGTATAGTACCCCAAAAGTCCAACTTTCAATCCAAAAATCTGTCCATTTATAAAGTCGACTCGTCTAATCTATTTTTTGCTCGGTTGTTGGAAATGAACGTTACAGCTGGCTCAATTTTTCCTTTTTGCCACCAGTATAACAAATTGAAATCGAGTTCTAAGACGATCATCATTTCTCCGTATCACTTAAAAATCACCACGTATTAAACATATCTTTAATGATATCGTATAAAACGCCATCGTTTCGTGCACATGTATCTAGCCTCAATTGCGTACCGGTATAGCCGCAACATAACGTACCGGTATTGCTATTCTCGCGGACAAAGGTCAATAAAGCCGTATACGGTGCGTGCGCTAGAAAATGTGGAATTTGGTTAGACATTGATCAAGGGATCTGTCGACACACCACTTACCGTTTGTTGCCTTATTCACTTTTGTCGGCGAAAACAGCAGGACGTGACCTGATGCAATTGAACCTCCGTACATGAAACAAAACCGCGTTTTATACGGTCCGATATAATTAAATATATGTTTAAAACTTGATGAGTTTTTAATATCACGTAGAAATGATGATCATTTTCAATTTGTTATTCAAGCAGCAAAACTTAAAATTCATGCCGAGCTACCCATTGATTTTCACACACAAATTAGACGACTAACTATAATAGAAAGATTATATAGCAGGCCCTTTTAGTAACGTAAATAGCTCTGTTGCGCCTACGAAAGCCGAGAGGGGACTTCTGACTTCTGACTTCCGACTTCCGACTTCTGACTTTCGACTTCAGACTTAGGATTTTTTTTCTTTTATAATGCATTACATCTTAAATTATGAAGCATGGAATAACATGCACAGTATCATTATTATGGCATCTTCTACTTAAAAACCTGCTTGCATGTACTTATAATAATCAGATAATCATTGAAGTTTATCTTGAGCTATGTTCTGATTATTAAAATGCGATTTCTAATGTAAATAGAAATGCCCTATGTCAAAAGTTAAAGGCGCCTCATTTACATAATATAATTGCACAATTTGATACCTTACGAATAATCACATTTAATGCGCCCTTTCCACATTAATCGACAATGCTGTCTTGTCCCAGTGGCGGCGAAAGGTGCACAGCACGTGGACCACCGCGTGATCTCCGGTTCGTTCTCATGATCCCTCCATTATGTTTATAACATGGAGCGGGGTTTTCATGTATTGATAACTGATGTAAATATGATAATATGAATGGATCAAATATCCTACTAAAGGACTAATAATCTTACATTTATGATAATTTTGACAACTTCAGGTCGAAAATATACCAGTCATTATCCATTAAAATATATTCTGTGTTAACCCTACCTGGCCTGTGCTTTTTGGGATCTGTCCAGGGGGCGCCCCCCCCCCCCCACACTCCGTAAATATTTTTAAAAAATGTGGTAAGGTAATGTACCTAATGCCACAGATAAATACGACTCAATTACATAAAATAATTGCACAATTCTATTCAACAGATCACAATTACTTCCAAAGCATTATCGAATAATATAGTATGATAATTTACGCATCAATGCGACAAGGAGATGTCATTATATTTATCGATTATTCAAATATTATTTACGATTTTCTGCTTTCCTAGGACACACAAAATAACTAAACCTAATTTTGTCAAGCCCAAGTAAACCATTACTTCCAAACATAATTAACAAATAATATAAATATTGTTTGTATCAAGGCATTTTAGTTCTCTCCCCTCCCTTCTCCAAAACTCTTCATAATTTTGATTACTTAAAGGGAAACTCAAATGGAAAGTTAAAACTTCTGTGGGGGAGATATTTTGTTGCCATATATTTCTGAAATTGCCCCCATTGTTCTCAATTTTTATTTTATTTTTTCATTTTTTTGCTTGTAAATATTTCCCCTGGTTGATGAGAAACTTTCTGGAACTGGTAAAAATTTGATATGCAAATGAGGTATTGGTGAGTTTAGATAGACAAAGGATATTTAGGATTCTGATATCTTTGCAATCCATGAACTTGTGTAAGGAGGTGTGTTAGTTGAAATGAATTTTTAATAAATATGAAACGCATACACCTTTGTTACTCCATATTCTTTAATAAGATATCGTAACCCGTGCAATTTCCAAAATAAAGCCCTTTGTAACCTGTTGATATGAGAACCGTATTTCTATAAATGCTTAGAACTTTTTAGAACTAGTTTTCATGATGCTATAAATAAGCAATATTACAAATAAAGAGATTAGACTTATAATAGATTTGTGACAATTCCAGTATAATCTAGCTCATTATCTTGAGTATTTCGTGACATCACCAAATATCATTTGCAATAAATTCCATCAATAGCAGATTTAAACTTCAAACGCAATGTCTCTGTAACCGTGGCCTAAAACTGGACCTAGAACATTGGGGTTCCCTTTTAAATTGCCGATACTAGTAATCAGAAAGATCAAAGCACAATGCTCCCTTGAACAGATCCCAAAAAGCCCAGGCCAGATAGGGTTAACCCAGAATATATTTTAAGTGTTAATGACTGGTATATTTTCGACCTGAATTTGTCAAAATTATCATAAATGTAAGCTTATTAGTTCTGTATTGGGATATTTGATCCATGCATATTATCATATTTACATCAGTTATCAATACATGAAAAATCCGCTCCGTTTTATAAACAAAAGAGAGGGATCATGAGAACGAACCGGAGATCATGCGGTGGTCCACGTGCTGTGCACCTGTCGCCGCCACTGAGACAAGACAGCATTATCCGACGATTAATGTGGAAAGGGCGCATTAAATGTGATTATTCGTGATGTATCAATTTGTGCAATTATATTATGTAATTGAGACGCCTTTGACTTGTGACATAGGGTATTTCGATTTACATTAGAAGTTATCGCATTTTAATAATCAGAACATAACTCAAGATAAAATTCAATGGTTATCTGATTATTATAAGTACATGCAAGCAGGTTTTTAAGCACAATATTCCATAATAATGGTGTTGTGTTATTCCATGCTTCATAATTTAAGATGTAATGCATTATAAATGAAAAAAATCCTAAGTCTGAAGTCTGAAGTCGGAAGTCGGAAGTCAGAAGTCGGAAGTCAGAAGTCCCCTCTCGGCTTTCGTAGTTGGGCAGTGAGATTCACTGTTGCATTATAGTAACACCGTATTGACGAGAAACCGGGAACTGACTCAGTAATTGTAAAACGTTGTTTCCAATCAGGCCATCCTGAAAGATAGATTTGTTGGCTTGTACTGCAAATTTTATTCTAAAAGCTGACACGAGGAACTAAAAGTCCGTCTTACAAGGCTGGACCGTTCTGGGCCAAATGAAGTAGAGAGACTGGTTATGTAATGTGAAGTAATCTCCCATTATTCTTGTGAGTGAACTGCTGTTGCAGGCTGTCAGATTCAATTTTATCCGGCTGATGGAGTAGGTCATGAACATCACCGGCATGCTAGAGCACAGACAGCTTCAAAAAGCATTGATAAACCATCGCTTTGTCAATATACGGGCAGTAACGGTCTGTGTTCAGCCTATTTTGGTCAATTATAGTGCCATCGAAGTACCAACATCACTGGAGAAGGCTTCATCACTTGAGATGGTGGATGGGAAATTGAGAACTTTTTTTTTTCAGATGGTAATAAAATGCAATTTGGTGTATCAGCTTTGGGATATTCAAAGGGATACGATTCACTAACTTTGAGACAATCATAACATTTGTTCATAACTTCTGTACCTGAGCTTCGAGTTAATGCTATAACTTATAAAGTGGTGTTTATGGCAACAAGATATTCAATTAAAACATGGGTTGGTTTGTGGGGAAGCTTTTTTTTCATTTTAGGTTGGAGTAAATGTATAGAAAAAAACTGTTAATTTTGTGTAAAACCCACTAAAAATAAAAAAAATTCTTGAAATGTCAGTAAAATAATCTGGGCATAGGTACTTTTTGATGGGTAGGTAGGGTTACCACAAACAAACTCTATTTTAATTTTGGCCTAATATCAGTCCAGAAAGGGGTACAAAAAGAATGTACAAAAAGTAAAGGTCTCGGTATGGAATTGTCAGGTCTTGTCTACTTTTACCAATTTGTAAATTGTCTAGACTTTGTAGATCAAATCATTACAAAAAGTATAGTCAACTTATTTTGCTACTTATTAAAACCATGGACAAATTAGCTGAACCACTGACAAGGCTCTGGTTCATCGTCCTTGGTATCTCAACAATTCAAGGATCTTATAACATATATATATATACAAGTAGTAGGGAAAGGACCGATTCATTAGGACTGAGGGTGAGGATGATGACGTCATTGCGGAGTGACTTCCGATGACGGCACATGCGATTCAAAGGTCAAAGGTCACTTCCGGGTCAAAGATCACGTGCGGCCACGTGACGGCCCAACACTCGTGAAGTAGCGTCCGACTGGACTGCTGTGGAATGAAAGTAGGGTTATGATGCGCATACACAGGCAGTGAAATGCGGGAAAAGGGCACTTGGTTGGGCGTTTTGAGATCGAGGTGGGCCAATAGTGGAAGTACGTGTGAAATATCCATGTGAAGCGCTTCTCCAATCCGATCAAGTCACTGGTGGGTGCCTGTAAAACTTTCCCCGGAAAGACGGACTTTAGCCCTATAATATGGAAAGCCCCTAGGCTATAGACCAGCTCTAGATGTCGGATCGCAGCGGATCATGGCCTGCGGAGAGTTGCAGGGTTGAATATTGGGTACGTGTACAGATTTTCCCGGAAATAAAAAGCGGAAAACGGACTTTACACCTGGTGAGTCGAAGAAATGGGAATGTTGTTGAGATTAGTCTATCAATTTTGGGGAGGTAAAAATCAAGGGAAGTAATCCAGTTGACCCTTAGTAGTGGAGAAAAAAGAAATCCAGTATATTTGCCTTTGTGGAGAGATTGACAGTAACGCTTTAACGCCCTATCTGAACGCCTAACGCCCTATCTTAGCGCCTTAACGCCTTATCCTAACGCCTTAACGCCTAATCCTAACGCCCTAGCATATCATTTTTTAACATTTTGGAAGAAATTCCACCATGCTATTATACAATACCGACGGTCACGGATGTACAAAGGGAAGCAACTTTACCAACGTCACGGCAGAGGGCGTGACTGCTTGGGGGTCAGATCGAAGATTGTTAACATGGTGGATCAAAGGAAATTGACGCAAAACGGTTTCCAGTTCGATAAATGGGCGGCCAAAATGAAATTAAAACAGATGTACTGCAGAGTGACTATCCTAACATATTGACAGACACACGAGGCGCTCTTGTTGTATGATGTAAGATATATATTTCTAGTCCAAATGAATTGAAGAATCTGGTATGTTCTTCTGTGACGTCGATCATTCGCTATGACGTTGCAACAATCCATATTGTGATGACGCCACTCGCGATACCATTGTTGGCGGTCCAAATAACAAACGTCACAAGAGAACGTCATAATACAAATGTATCAAAATGTATATATTCGTAGCGTCGCAAGCTATCGTATGGCTGCAGGATAAATCTGACCCCCTCTGCACTCCGCCCTCTACCGGTATGTCAGCAAAGTTGTTCCCCTTTACGTATCCGTGACCGTCGGTATACTAACGCGTCGACAAGGTGTATGTATCCATCCATTCACCCCACGGAATAAAAGATGTTGAGACTTGGTGGTCCCCGATGATGCCATTGCTCTACACCGGAACATTGTACGGGGGTTTTGCTGGGAAAAATCTTGTTTTGTAGGGATTGTTTTGGGGAATAGTCTGGGGAAAATCCTATTCTATTTATAGATCATGTCGGATAGAGCCAGACTGGGGGTGAAACGCATAGACGTACTGAGGTGTAGTAGAGAAAGGGCACTTTTGGAGGTGCTGACTATGCCCCAGACACATCAAGGTTATTTGCATAGCATAACATCCAGAAAGAGAAGGGGAATCCCCACAGAACGCCTTAACGCCTATCTTAACTCCCAAACTTGCTCAGTACAGTCAGAGTGAGAGACATATGCACCTGCGCAGTATAGAGTACATCTGGTGAAATAGCTCAGAAGCTCTGATTTTTGTCCCCCGCCGCAACGCGGCCGGGGACTTCAAAATGGTTCCTGCTTCTTTGTGTCCGTGGATGTCCGTGTATGTCCGTGCATGTCTGTTCGAAGCGATAACCTCCTAACGCTTCGTTGGATTCTTCCGAAATTCGGAATACGCATTCCTTGCGACAAGACGCCAGTCTGTATTGCATTTCAGCAACATCTGCCTGAAGGTGGCGCCACTGGTTCTTGCTGCTTTGTGTCCGTGGATGTCCGTGTACGTCCGTGCATGTCTGTTCGAAGCGATAACTTCCTAACGCTTTGTTAGATTCTTCCGAAATTCGGAACACACATTCCTTGCGACAAGACGCCAGTCTGTATTGCATTTCAGCAACATCTGCCTGAAGGTGGCGCCACTGGTTCTTGCTTCTTTGTGTCCGTGTACGTCCGTGCATGTCTGTTGGAAGCGATAACTTTCCAACGCTTTGTTGGATTCTTCCGAAATTCGGAATACGCATTCCTTGCGACAAGACGCCAGTCCGTATTGCAGTTCAGCAACATCTGCCTGAAGGTGTCGCCACTGGATCTCGCTTCTTCATGACCATTCCTGTTCGTGGATGTCTTTGCAAGCGATGTTCTTTGCAAGCGATAACTGCCAAATGCTTTGTTGGATTCTCCAGAAATTTAGCATACGCATTCCTTGCGACAAGACGCCAGTCGCCGGTTTCAGCAACATCTGCCTGAAGATGGCGCCACTGAGTTTCTCTTCTTCTTGTCCGTTCCAGTTAAAATGGGTCTTCAATTTTGCTATGAAATCAATCTATTCCACATCATATGATTTACCCTAAAGCTTTTGCATGAACCATTTTTTATTTCAGAAGTATAATATGAAATAACTGGCGGGGAATCCCGCAGTACTGAACCCCTGGTTTTTTAATTTCGTGTCATCTTAAACGAAGGACAACATTTCCTTCAATTTTGCTATGAATAATTGCATTTCGCATCATATGATTTACCCTAAAGCTTCTGCACGAACCATTTGTATCCACACATATAACTTACTATATTAATTACAACTGAGTTCCTAAAGTTCGGGTGCACACTGTGCATATGATCAATTTTCTGAATTGACTGAATTCATCCTTGCTGGTCTTCAGACTGACAGATGATGGCATGCAGTTGTCAGTGCGGTTGTTCATGTACAGAGAGCTTTCTATGACTTTCATGTCGGAACACCACCACTACCCTCAAGGAGAGCATGTCCCCACCTCTAGGGTGCCGAGACGCATCCTCTAGCTCCCAAACTAGCCCTCGCCCGACCTTCATATAGTTTGTTTGAACATATATATCTCCAATACATCTTGGCAGAAAGTTGAAATTTGTGTGTAGTCTGCAATATTGGTATAATTCTGCCACCCGTCAATGAATTGCAACCCTAAAAGGCTTCAATTTATCAGACACAGACCCATGGTTTACCCCTCGGCCAATTTTGGCCATGGGATATTGTCATCGTCTCGTACGTCCGTCTGTCCGTTCGTGAGCGAGATAGCCGGAAAACCGTTCCGCTGATGAATTCCAAATTTGGTATGCTTATTTACCTAGTCAACGACCAGAAGCCTATTGAATTGGGACCTGATTGTTTTTTTTTAATTTTATGCAAAATGGAAAATGATCCATGGATATCTCGGAAATCATTCAGCTGTTCAATACGAAATTTGATATACATCATCGATACATTAAGCAACTTTCAACGAATTACCAAACAGGCTTTTCTGATTAGCTGGAAACCCTGGAGGCCATCTTTAATTTATGCGAAATCGATAATGATACATATCTCGGTTACCATTCAATTGTTTTATATGAAAGTTGGTATACATCATCGATATATCCAGATACTTTGAATCGGGACCTGATTGACCGAAAATCTTGGTGGCCATCTTTAATTTATGCAAAATCATTAATGATCTCTATCTCTGATTCCGTTGAAGTGCTCAATGTAAAATTTGGTATACATAATTGATGCATCAAGAGACTTACGATGAATGACAGATCTGGTTTCTCTGATTGGGCGGAAATCTTGGCGGCCATCTTTAATTTATTCAAAATCTTGAATGATGTTTATCTCTGACCATTTAAGTGTTCTATACGAAACTTGGTTTAAAGCATCGATGTATGAAGAGACTTGCATTAATGAATAACCACATTAGTTCCTCGGAGTGGCGGGAAGGATGGGCAGCCATCTTTAATTTATGCAAAATCATTAATGATTTCTATCTCTGACACTGTTCAAATGCTCAATATAAAATTTGGTATACATTATCGATGCATCAAGAGATTTGTGGAATGAATACCGGTTTCTTTGATTGGATGGAAACCTTAGGGGTCATTTCTAATTGCAAATTTTTGGATAATCTGTATATTTGTCACTTGACTGCTTGGTGTTCCTGACATCTTAGATCAAATTGAATACATTATGAATGGCTGATGCCCAGAGCTGAGGGGTCTTCAAATGCGCGGCTTCGTATTGCATAGGTAAGTGGGTCCATTGTCTGTAGATCTTGCTTGGAATTGGCTTTTCATGCCAATCCGCCTCTGGGTCGCGCCACCACAAGTTAAAATTGCATCTCCAGACAATAACTTTTGAAAACCTTCAGAATTCTTTCAAATTTGGTGTGTGGGTACCTTGCCTCAAGATCTGGCTTGAGAATATTTTTTGTGTTGATTCGTATACAGGGGGCACCACCTGAAAGCTAAGTAAAGTGTTTCCAGACAACAACTTTTGAAAACCTTGACGGATTCATTTCAAATTTGGTTGTAGGTACTACACCTCAATTTCTCATTTGGCATTGTTTTTCATGCTGATCCACATATAGGTGGTGCCACCTGGGGGCCAATTTTAAATTATATTTCCGGACAATAACTTTTTAAACCTTGACTGAATTTTTTCTAAGTTTGGTATATGAATACATGTACCTTACCTGAAGGGTTCGCTTGGGATTGTTTTTCTTGTGGTGCCACCGGTAGGCCAAGTTAACATTTTCTATTTCCAATGTCAAGGAATCTTGCCTCAAGATCTCGGTTGGGATTATTTTTTATGCCTATCTGCCTATACATGGCGCTAACCTGTGGGCCAAGGTAAAATTGCATTTCCGGACAGTAACTGCACGTTGGACCGAAACGGATTCTTTTAAGTTTTTGTATGTTGGTACCTTCCTTCAAGGTATCCTATGGGGCCATGTTAATGATGTTTTTCCTAAGTTTTATGTTTTTACTTTCTTCACAAATAATGAATGTTTCCTTTACTAAATAGGCAAAAGGGATGCGTTCTCGATCGTATTCGATTGACTGTATCTAGTTTCTTCAATATTTGGCATATATGCATTCCTTGTGACAAGATGTTGATTGGTATTGTGTTTCAGAAAGATCTTCCTGAAGGTGGCGCCATTAGGATTCTTTCCATTATTTTGTGCTGCAACTTTGAAACGCTTTGAAATGTCACTCGAAATTTGGTTTCTGGGCATTAAGTTGAGAGCTGCTCATCGAATTCTTGGACCCAAATTAGGCATGCATATACACAATCTCAGTAAACCGCGATGGCATGCTCACGGATATAGTTTTTCATATACATCGATGTTTACTCAGATTGGCATATACATTGTACTTTGCCAGGAGATGTTGCTTGGGATCCACTTCTGCTTAGAAGGTGATGCCACCTGATGACAAAATCTGGAATTTGTTTTTGGCCAATAACTTGAGAACTGCATGCATTCTTCTCAAATTTAGCACGCATGTACCATGCCAGGAGATGTTGCATGGGATTGCCTTTCACTCATTTGCACTTACAGGTGGTGCCACCTGGTGGCAAAATCCCAAATTTGTCTTCGGGTAAATAACATGACATAAGATGTCACTTGAGATTGCGCTTTGCTCACTTGCGCCTACAGTTAGCACCACGTCCTCATGTCAAAATCTAAATTTGATTTCGTTCATCGGATTCTTCTCCAATTTGGTAAGCAGATACCATGTCAGAATATGTCCCCTAGGTTGTAGTTCGCCTGCTTCTGCATAGGCCTACTGGTGTCGACACCTGGTGGACAAATCTGAAAATTGTTCTGGCAATAATTGACAATAGATTCTTCTCAATTTGGTATTTATATGCCCAAAGATGTCGCTTGGGATTGTGTTTCGCACACGTCTTGTGCCTATAAATCTAAATTTGGTTCCGGGCAATAACTTCAGATTCTTCCCAAAGTTCGTATGCTGATTCATGTACTAGACTGTGGAACTCTCTGTTAAATCAGGATATTTATAATTAACAGACCGTGTCAGCGTATTGTTTCAGCTGTCTCCCCTTCAGTGATTGGTCATTCGACCCCGCCATTTTAAACTAATACGAGCATTTTCATTGGGTCACTATTTATAAGAGCCACCCCAATCTTCATACACAACAACGTGACTGTCTCAGTTGACTGATGACATAACACGGCCTCGTTTTTGATTTCAAAAGGGTGCAATACAACAGGCTAATACATGTACCATGCCATGAGATGATGCTTGGGATTGCATTTCGCCCACTGCACCTACAGCAGGCCTCGAAATAAGACAGCACGGGGTGATCAAAAAATTGATCCCCTGATTTTTAGTCCAGGTGATCGATTTTTTGATCTCCTAGTAGATCAGCCAGGTAACCAATCGATCACCTGAATTGATCACCTAAAACTAGAGATTACATGTTGTATGAATGGTTTTTCTTAAGTGGAATTGTGCAAAATGACTTAATGTGCAGAACCATTTACTAAATTCATTTCAGGAAATATATCCAAGATACAACTTGACATTTTAAGAACTTGTTTTACTCCTTCCTGACTGTCTCTTAATATGCAATAAAATCTATGGTATTGCCTTTAATTGTCCATAGTACCGTACTTCTGTTTTGCCCAGTCATGTAATCCACCAGACCTTATGTGACCTTGTGTTTAACACGTAATTATCTCTGCTACGAAATAGCTGCTACGAAACAGCGGCTCTAAGTTTACAGTGGGCTCTGCCTTGTTTGGCTAGCTCTGTATGGTCATCTGTCTGTGTGTCGAGCCAGAAGCAACCACATGTGATTGTATGGTGTTTATAACTTGTAACACTTGTGTGGCCGTTCTGCAGAATAAATCGTATTCCCGGTCTTGCTGAGTCAATGCAAACGTGGTTTTAAATCTAACAAAACCATGGTGTTCACGATAAACATTTTACCGATCGCCCGACATAACCGGGGAGATCAAATTATCGTTCTGCTGAAATCTCGTTGAGGCGATCGAGGGGCGATCGATCGGTTCGATCGCCTACTATATCGAGGCCTGCTACAGGTGGCAACACCTGGTGGCAAATTTAAAATTTGGTTTCCGGGCAATAGGTTGAGGATGCCTTCAGCTTCTCGTCAAATTTGCATTGCAGATAATGCCTTGAGATGTCACTTGGGGTTGCTTTTCGGTTACATAATTTCCATGCTTCACTGCATGGAAACTATATTACAGAAGCAATCAACTTTCAGTCAACCGTTCTGAGTTTATCTTAAAACTTGGGAAGGCAAAAAGACCCTTCCACATCCAACGCCTATGAAGCAGCAGTTACCTCCCTCATGTATATCCCTTGAGATCAACAATGCTAAAAAATATTGCTGCCATTTCGGCGGGGGACCTAGCATCCTCTGGCTGCTTGTTCCTAGATATTCCATGGAATTGACACTAATTCATCGAAATGCAGTGACTCCCGTCAATGCCCGTTGTTACGCATTAACGCTCCATCTTAACGTCTTATGGACCGTCCTTTCGCCTTATGTTAACGCCTTAACGCCCTAGCTTAACGCCTTATCATAACGCTTTAACACATGTGTGGTACACCCGCACCGTGGTGTACTCTATGCCCTACGGGTTATAAGATAAGGCGTTAAGGCGTCAAAAGGGCGTTAAGACAGGGGTTAACCCCATCTGGCCGTGGGGGGGGGGGGGGGGGCATTATGGCCCCCTACCAAACTTCCTCTCCTATTTCCGGAACGACGAGAAAATGAAAGCTGACCCACCATGACTTTTTAGTTTATCATATTGGAGTCATTTTAAGCCTATTTACATAATCCCACGAGTAGCGCATCATGGGTAAATTCAAGATGGCGGGCATGTGGAGTACCAGAAAAGTGAATTTTTCGTCATTTTTCTTCAATAGTTCTGTTTTTCTTCGAGGAAATGTGGGCAAAGTCATCAAAGCGGCCATCTTGGGTTTGTTTTACATTTTCTGGTAGAGCTTGACCCAAGGGTATAGTGTGGTAAGTGTCAACCCTCTTGTTCCAGGGGTAAGAAAAATATTCAGGGGGCCATTTCGCCCCCCCCCCCCCCAAGGCCTGGACAGGTCCCACAACGCCCAGGCCAGATAGGGTTAAGGCGCAACGACGGGCGTTAATGCTTTGAGACAGAGCGTGAAGGCGTTGAGATGGGCGTTGTGGCGTAACGACGGGAACTGACGGACGTCACTGCATTTCGATGAATTGGGGTCAATTCTATGGAATACCTAGAATAATCGGAGCTTCTGAGCTACTTCACCAGGGCGTTACCGTCCATAAAAGCAAGCGTATCTCAAAAACATGCACAGTCGACATTCAACCGTCAACATGGTTTATACTTGCTCTGAGTGCGAACGCATGTTAACCAGACAGTACGATATAATGCGACACCAGAAGAATATGGGTATAAAGACACTGAGGCACAAGAAGCTGATGCAGATGCTGAGAATTTGCCAGCTGCTTCTGAAAGTCCGCCGACTGATACTGAAACAGAGACTGCTAAGAGGATATCTACTAATATGGAGAGCTTGACCTCAGATAGTCAGGCTACGTCCCTGGGAACCTTGAGTGAGAAAGAACCTACCTTTTGGGATCGTGTTGTGAGAGCAGCTCTTAGTACTCATGCTGCAGCGATCGAGGACGCCGGACAGGATAACTTACAACAGACGTACATCCAAATGCGACCCAACATCAGAAAAACAGCCATGGCGATCTATGAACAGTATACCAAGCTACCGCTTGAAATGAAAGGCGACCCCACGCACAGATCCATCATGAAGACCAAGCGTCACCTGGAAGAGGACATGGGGCTACCAACCACAGAGGTTCTGCAAAATGCGATCAAAATACACAAACAGCTGTTCCGGGGCATACTGCCATTACAGTATCCTGGCCTGCCTAACGACGATTAGACCAAATGGATCAGAGCTTTCTCTTCCCATTGATCTCCGGTAAGATCCGGTAATTTCTGAAGGTCAATTAACTTTGGCCTTGCTAGAGGTCAATCCTACATTTAATACACCCAGTCACCTCAATGTTAACTGACCTATGCATATCGTTACAGGACAAGTCGGAGCTTCTCTGGGGATTCCCATGACGTCATCATTTCGGGGGCAAACAAGTCTCAATATTTGTTGGTGATGATACGACATCAAAGTGGGGCAATAACACAATAAGCGATGACGTTACAATGCACGAGTGTATGCAAACCCCGAATTGTAAAAAAGCTGACATTTTTTTGTGAAGTAAACTGCGTTGGTTGAGTTTGGCTGGGAATTTACGGTGCGCATGCGCACTGGTCAGGGAGGCATGGGGGGACGTTTTGGGGTCTACGTAAACCATTCGTGGTCCAGATGAACCGTGTGGGGTTTCATTTTGAAGAACTTGTGGGGTCAGACTGGTGTAGTTTTGATTGGAAGTCCTGTTAATCTGCGCATGCGGAGTCGGAAAAGAGTAGAACAGGGGTGTTTGGGTGGGAGTTTTGTTGTAGTTGTGTAGCAAAGTAACGGGTGTGGGTATTTGTTCGATTCGGCTGACGCGTAGAGAACGATTTGAGGGGTCTCCGGGCCGTGGGCTCACTTTCGATTGAAAGTTATGATGTGCTTGCGCACTGGTCAGGAAGGCCTGGGTGGACGTTTTGGGGTCTAAGTGAACCGTCCCTGGTCCAAATGGGTCGTGCGGTGTATTATCCTGAAGCTCTCGTCGGCCGGGTAGTGTCAGACTGGGGTGGATTCAGTCGAAGTTAATTTGCACATGAGCAGTCGGAGAAGAGCAGAGAAAGGGCATTTGATGTGGGAGTTTTGGAGAAGTTGTGCTTAATTGTTGTGTGGAGTAAATTATAGAGCGTGGGTACTTGTTTTGTCTCACGTTGTAGCGTACGATGGGAAGGGTCTTGGGGCCGTGCGTTGACTTTCGATGGAAACTTATCGTGCACATGCGCACTGGATGGGAAGGACGTTTTGGGGTCTAGGTGGACAAATCTTGGTCCAAATTTCGTGTGGGATCTCAGTTTGACTGGTGTGTTTTCTATTGGACGTCACGTAATTCAGCGTATGCGCAGCTGTGGAGTAGTAGAGTAAGGGCATTCAATGTCGTAGTTTTGGGCGATATATGGACTATCCTTGCTCCAAAATGGCTGCATGGCGGTTGGCAGCGCTCGTGGTGTAGACAAACTGGGGTGGTGATTTTGCACTGTCACACTGTACATGCGCAGTTGGGCAGTAGTGGAGACATCCTCATAACAGGGATCCAATTCACCCCTGACCGCAGTCGAATGCAGTAGCACAGTTCCGAAGAATATTAGACGTGATCTCTGGAGCTGAATGAAACAGTCTACTCTCGAAAATGATGTTTTGATTGGTCAATTCTCGATTTGAAAATGGGACCTTCCAAACAGTTCAGCGATGTAGGGGAGAGGCTTGTGAGTAACAAACCGCAGGTTCATTGTTTTATTCGCTAACTAACCTGAAATGACAGAAAGGCTGCCATAACAACATGTACCTTTAGCCTATCTAGAACAATTAATTAGAAGACGGTGCTTTGATTTGCCGTCGGCGACAATGCTATAGAGTCGACATACGTTCGCTTGACAAGTTGTCACACCTACACCGTAAGTAATAGCATCCATTGCATCACACACTACGGCAGTTCCATACGCATGGACTATATTCACGCGAAACACAAACAAAAATCAATAACATAAACACGTTAGCAGTGAAACCAGTGTAGGTTATTAATGAACAGAGTTTCGGAGATGTTTTGCTAATGAATAATAAGGTTATTACAGTGATAGAAGAAGGTTTGTATTGGCGGAGTAATCTATACGCTGAGAGCGTATTAACGATAATTTCATGTGCAGGTAGTGCTTGTAGCCTAGACGATAGTCGTTCAGCTGACATGCGCTGTTCGGAGTTTGTAGTGGAGAAAGAATGACTTGACTGCGCATGCGCACAATGACATCCCCGGCCGACCTGGGCTTTTTGGGACCTATCCAGGCCTGCGGATGAGCCATTTCGTCCCCCTCCCCCAGTCCTAATTATTTTTCTTACTCCTTGAGCCAGGGGGCTGAAACTTACCACACTATACCCTTGGGTCAAGCTCTACCAGAAAATGTAAAAAAAAAATGGCTGCTTTGATGACGTCACAGTGACGTAATTTTCAATCGAGTTTTCGGTCAGCTTTTTTTTCATTTTTCATTTATGCAATTTCTCCGCAAAAACTGCGTGATAAATTAGTAAATATTAATGTGATGTGAAATAAAATAGTTTTAAACACTTTTCATCGCGGAAAAGCAGAAATTTTCAAGAAAAATGTCAAAAACATCATTTATGTGGTACCCCAGGTGGACGCCATCCTCTACTCGGTGGGTTATGCAGATTGGCTAGAATGACCCCAATATGATAGGTTATAAAGTCACGGAGTGTCAGCTCATTTTTTTGTCGCTCCGGAGTTAGCGCAGAAAGTTTGGTAGGGGGCCATTTTTGCCCCGTCCCCGCCCCCAGGACCTGGTAGGGTTAAAGACGACACTTTACATGACCGAGGTAGAAATATTAATGAACATGGCGTTAAAATATGATTCCCTCTCCGATCTAGAGCAAGAACCTGGGTGGTCCCTAAATCTCTTAACACACCCCTACGTACCGCTAAAATGACCTTTTTCTCTGCTACCTCGCGTCATTTCCGCGGTCAAAACCACGCTAGTCTTAAGTCTATTTCACGAGAGCTTCAAGGTGACATCATCCATGACCCATTTAGACTAGACATGGTCCCTACATAATCAAAACACACCCCTGGGAACCCACAGAATGCCATCTATCTCTACTACTCCTCGACTACACATTCGCTCTGTGGCGTCATTTCTGATCAAAACCCCCCAAGCGTAGTCCATACTACGAGAGCTTCAATATGACATCCAGTACGACCATTGTGAATCCGATAGGGCCCCTGACCCGCTTGACTGAGTGTAACGCCCAACACCCGCCAGTCCTTGACCGGAAGTGCGTGACATCGCATCGTGTGTGTGTCTTTTGGCCCCTAGTGGCTTGTGTATAGGAGCCTAGAAGTACGCATGTCTCCAAGCGCACCCGAAATTGCGCTTTCTCTACTACTCCCCAAGTGCGCATGTGCACCGCAACATCGTTTCCTTTCAAAAACATCCCAATGGTAGTCTACTTGCCAAGACGAGACCCGATACGGCCAGTTTTGATCAGGTACTGTGTGGCGCCGTGACATACCCAGTTTTTCTTGATCCACACAACACGAGTACTCAAATTTCTTGAAGTTATATATATATATGCACCTGATAATACTTAGTCAACTTTGCTTTGTGACCGAATAATTGAGACGGGGTTGTCACCCTTCGCTATAAAAGGAAATCATCACCATTGTAATACTCGATCCTATGGGTGGGCGGGTTGTCGTCCCAGTACTAATTATAAATCGGAAGTTGTCACCAGTCAGCTCCCCTATTGTCCATTAATACGATATGTGGTTCAGATCCGCAAGATGGCCAGTCCTCTTCCCTTGAATGTCCCAAAATGACTATACGGATGCTCAAAATATCCTGATTTATTTTCTTGAGATATATACGGGATTAGTCGTTGTCTTACTAATTGAATTTGTCACGCTTGTCAGTTAACATTAGTCGTCAGAGTGATAACACTATTCCAAAGGTTTAGAGAGAGTTCAGTGCATGGTGTGATCGTTAATTGGGGCTCATCCATACAAATATATACTGACGATTTTCACGACCGAGGTAAGTTTCATATTCAGTTTGAGCCAGTGATTTTTTTTCCAAAAGATAAATTTGTATTGGTCAGTGTTTTAATTATAAAATTCAATTTGGGCACGACTTACTTATATAGTTAGTCGTTAAAAATTAAAATTTGATTGAGCATATCAATTAGCCACCCGTATAAATAATCGACTGAGAACCCAGTGAGATCCAATGAGATTTCAATATTTTGAAGTCAATGGAAATATTGAATCTGTTATCATTGATTTCAATCTAAAGAATGAACTGGTATGAGAGAGTGATTAATTGGTATTCAATCTATAAAGGGGAAGATTTCTTTGGAAAGTCGTTATGAATAACAACTCGACCTTAATTAATTTAAATTAATTTGCGGGACGTAAAGAACCGTCTGCCTCGGAAACGTCGATTATAATTTTGAACTGAGAAGTTTCAATGCGAATATTAAATAATTATCTTGTTCAGATTCGATCTGCAATATTGTATATTCAGTGGTATAATTTGAACGGTACACAGTCATAAATAATTCTCCACACATCTACATGTCTATTTTTCACATAGAAAAGTTAAAAGTCAAATTGGTGCTTAACATAATAGCTCTAATTACATCACTTAATTACAGTTCTAACCAAGACAAATTGACAGAAGGGTTCAATAAGTGGTTCGGGAAATGCAACTTGTCCGAAGTGAACGTTAATTAAAATTCTTATGTACAAAATGTAATTGGATCAACATACCACATGTTATTAACTTTGACATCAGCAGCCTAAATATACACAAATTAATTTTACTGGTCTAAATATAAAACGTTTGCTTGACCCGACGGCCTATAGCAATTGAAAAGGTCGACACACACTCATTGTCATAAAGCAGAAATGCCATTGTATTCTCTTGGCAATAACCGGGTCGTATGTATTCAATACAATTCCGTTGTGTTAAAACTGACTGTACCGTATCGTTTTAGAGTGATTCACAAAATTGCATATAAGCGGGTCAACAAAAACCTGGAAATAAGTCTCTTTGTCGCGAAAAAAGAAAGGGCGGGAAGTTGTGGAAATCTCGGATGACGTAAGAATTTTTTTCCCATCGCAATTGCCACTCCATTGCATTAGAACTGTGGGGGGTATTTTCAGAGGGTGTCGTGAACTATTTATTTCCTGTATTTAAGGAGAGAAACCCCTTGAAATGCCCCTGGATTCGTCAGAACAGCACGCAGTCAATCAAAATAAGCGGGACAAAAGACCGCACGCTGTTCAGTGGCACGGGAATTTGCTATATATGTTAATGGCCATTTACACCTTTGTGTACTTTTCTTTTACAGGTGCAAATCAGAACTCTTCTGCTTAAAAAGGTAGCATTAGGCCCTTCTACACTAAGGCGGCTTAAAGTGACGTCACATGACCCCCAAGCATAGGAGATAGAAGTCAAGGCCTTTTCCGTTGAATTGCCGGTGCGAAAAGTGGGTACGGTTTTCCCGGAGTGGTTTTTACGAAAGCACAAAATATGGAGCGAATTGTACAGATTGTAACACTCGCCGTTTCTATATATACAGGTAAGAAAATGTTGGATTTTATCCACACGCTGACATGGCCGTAAATTCCCCGAATCAACAGATAACGATACGGCCCAGTCGCCCACCTTTGAAAATGCCGGTAGCCGGGTATGCAAATGGCAGCTTTTAGCGTCGTTTCACGGCAATACAATAGGCGAAGACTGGCGGGGTTTTATGGTGAAATCCAAACACTATACCTCAACTCAGGAAACGTAATTTCAATCTGTGGAACCAGGATGATAGGAAGTTGAATAATTTAGCTACATGCCTGACAAGGGCTACGATAGAACGGTCCATGGATTATTTGCTTTTCTATGCGTATTGGCGGTATTTATTGCTATATGTTTAAACAGGGTAGCTCGCCTTTAGTGAGGT
The DNA here is from genome assembly GCA_036873755.1 of Hanleya hanleyi. Classification (NCBI taxonomy): domain Eukaryota; kingdom Metazoa; phylum Mollusca; class Polyplacophora; order Lepidopleurida; family Hanleyidae; genus Hanleya; species Hanleya hanleyi. Next base: position 52,788 of record JAVTVY010018489.1, read on the forward strand.
TGAAATGAAATCATTGATGCAGTGAAATTGCTACTGCACTGCATGTAATCATGATCGTGGGGCTGCAAGCACATGTAGATCAGCCACTGTGTAGTGAATATGTACATTTCTACATGATTATTCAGTAATTTACTTCATATGCTTTCATTACATCAAACAGCACACAGGTGAAATTAATGGAATATTCGCTTAACTATATGTTAAAAATATTCCCTTCAAGCATAACTAACGTTTAAATATATCATAAATGTACTACACATGGCCTGCAAGCACATGCGAGTTACAACAAAGAAAAATTATATGTAGTATTTGCAGGAGAGAGGATGGTGGTGGTTGGGAAGGGGGTCATTTTTTCCAAATTATGAAGAACTTTGCCTAGCGGACAGACCCAGGACGATCAATTATCTATTGCATTACATATAAGAGTAGAGCAAGCCTACCACAATATATTTGCCTATTTATTGTATGCAGAATACAATAGATATAGACAGTTTGAACATGAAGCTGCATGATTTGAGGCATTGACCATATTTGTCAAGATACAAGAGATGATAGATACAGGATTGCCACAGTCGTGAAAAAATCCCATTTAGTCATAAGTACATGTAGGGATTCCTGAATTGTTATGTATTCCTATATTTTATTGGAATAGCCCTTAAAAGATTCCTGAATTGTATCCCCGTGTTCATTCTCATGATCTGTCTTGTATATATTCAATCAATAGTTTATTTCACGACTTTGGGTATACAAAGCACGGCAAGAGACGGAAGTAGTTGAAGATATTTACACTTACCTGATATATACATTTGCGATAAAATTGTATATTCATATACACAAGCAACACAAGGCTTGACAAATTTTCTTCAGCCTTTGGCCATCAGTTAATTTGCCTATTTTGACAACCCGGAGGCTGTGGATGAAGAGAAGCGAGGGAGGGGGCTAAAGCATGTCTGTTGAGGCACAGAGGGGATTGCTGATTTCATGTCTGTTAAGTTGTGGAAATCTGGTGAGGTAGTCAAACACTCAGCCCCTACAAGATATTTTATAATACTGATTTCTGTTGAATGTAGGGTCTGCCAGTCTAATCGGCAAAATCGACTTGGCTACCGGACCGAAATATCTGGGAGTCAAAAAACGATACTTTATACGCCATTTTCTCCACTCAAAGTAATGAAACCCGCCTTTTAATTTGAATTTCGGACTCGGAATCCATTCTAAACTTTCCGTGGGCAGGTTATTCAAGCATTCTCAGAGCTTCCCTGAACCAAGAAGACAAATATTTTGTCGGTTAAACTGGCAGACCCTACATTCAACTGAAATCCCTATTATGAAAAATATCTTGTAGGGGCTCCGTGTTGGACTAATGGTGAGGTGGTAATAGTGAATAGTTTGGGGGTCATCATGTTTGATACCTGATGGAGAGGTGTGTGTGGGGGGATATGGAGTTTGTGTCGGGACAGAGGGAAATACGAAGATGTTAGCTTGAGATGCATCATGAATCTGTCTATCTAATCATATCGTGATCTGTGACCATTTTTGCAGTATACTGGTACCGGTATCTCTTCCTTGATCTCCATATTCAGAGGAGGCCTTATTTATCTTGCTTATGTAATCCAAATTCGCTGAGCAAACATGTCAAAAGATTGTTATTGTGATACCTCCATACTGTTCCTCCCATTTTCATATGTGGCCCCTTCAAGTGGTTAGTCAATGTTTTGTCAGTGGTAATTAAGCTTATGATACACTGCATACCACCTGACTACATTCGATTCCCCAATAAAGAAAGCCCAACAAATTTTAAGTCAACAAATTTTATACTGTCTGATTATGTCACAAAATTTTGGGATGGTTAACATTACTTCACCAAATTTTAACTTGAATTGTGACTGGAATGTTAATAAGTATTTGAATGGCCAGGCTAATAAGTGACTGTCTCACCCTCTTCATGCTCCCTGCTTAAATATACATTTGAGATAAAGAAGATTAAGCAATTAACCCTCTCCTTCCCAATGTAAACTGTTTAACAAGTTCAATATGCTTGGAGTTCTTCCAGCCGTCTGTATATCTAGAGTATAAATCTGCCTTGTCTGTGTGAAGATGGACAGCTTTACAGCCCTGGGAGAGCTTGAAGAGATAATACTTCATCAGGAGATAATACTTCATCAGGAGATAATACTTCATCAGTGAGATGGTAATTGAAGAGATAATACTTCATCAGGAGATGGTAATTGAAGAGATAATACTTCATCAGGAGATGGTAAAGTTCTACATTTCAGTCCCAATGATACAGGGATTGCTCCTGAATGTCCAGGTCCCACATTGCAGGATTGGAGCCTGAAATTCAGTACATATTTCCTGGATTAATTAAGAGCTGAATTTATCATCTCCTTTCCTGCACTAATTTCTGGAATATCACTGTCCTGAATTTCAGGGTCTAAACTTTTAAGACTAGGGCTCTGCAGACTAGTCCTCCTCCCTGTTAAATGCCCTAACTGGCTTCATGAATCTGGAAGATAGAACAAATCCCTATCTGATCCAGTAGTTAGAACAAGTCCTACTTGTACTGCGTCCTCATCTAGAAGTTAAAACAACAAAAGCACTACTGGATTCTCAAATCCAGAAGCTAAAAATAAAAAACCTTAAGCACTGCATCCTCCAATCCTGGAGTTGGGACGAACCCCTACTGGATCCTCAAATTCAGAAGCTAGGGGAAAACCTCGACTGGTTCCAGACATCTGCAGCCCACACAATTCAGAAAAGTCACCTCGGCAAAAATAATTGTCATATTAAAATAACTCCTATTTAACACCATGTTAAATATTGCCGAGGTGAACTGATTATGCCACAGCATTTACCTCGGCAATTGCTGACTGCTGAGGTGAATTGTGTGGGCTGCATCTGGAAGTTAGAACAAAAACCCTACCATTACTGATTTCCAAATCCAGAAACTAGAACAGAAACCTTAAGTAGTGGATCCTCAAAACCAGAAACTAGAAAAACAAAACCCGACAGAATTTTCAACTTCATAAGCTAACCTCACTGGATCCTCTGATCTGAAAGCCAAGCCAGAATACAACCAATACTGGATCTTAAGTCCAGGAGCAAGAGCAAAAGCCGTATTTTATCTTCAAATCCAGAAGCTAGAATGAAGTTCTACTGGATCATCAAATCCGTAAGCTACATGTGGAACAAAACCCTGCTGGATCCCGACATGTGAAAGATACATAATGGATCCCAAACTCTGGAAATAAATCCTCTAATCCAGAAGCTAGAACAAGAGCCTTATTGGATCCTCAAACCCAGAGGCCACAGAACAAAACCTGACTGGATCCTCAGATATGAAAGCTAGAACACAGCACCTACTTGAGAAGCTAGAACAAAAGCCCCACATGTAAGTTCTGGATCCCCTAATTTGGAAGCTGTAGTACAAAAAGCCGTTTCAATCTCATCAATTCGATACTAAATACTGTAGCTCAACAAATCTGCAGTAACATTCACTCCAGATCTGTCACACTTGTAGTACATGTACATGTATGTTCTAGTATCCTAGTTGGCCTATCACATTTCCAGATATATCTGAATAAATGCTGGACATCTTCGTCATCCATTGTGTTACTGCAAGATGATTAAGTCATGTGTATGGAATTAGTCCAGTATCAATTTATGTATACTCATGCTGCAGTGTTGGGTTTTACTGACAGGACTGACTGACTTGACCTTCAACCTAGGAACCAGCCCTAATCATGTTGATTGGTGTTATTAGGCATGGTATGTCTACAGCCTTAGGTAGTACTGACCATTATATGTCAGTTAAGTGACTGCTCTGAACTTTATAACCCTTCTGTCATCCTGATATACTTACACCAGTACTACACATTCTGATGGTGTGTACTATCATGCAGATTTGCCATTTACTGTTCTCAACCATTCATGATCAGGCCATCATTAAAAAATGCGGGTTCAATGGCTGTCGGATTAGTTATCGGACGGACAGATCAGTTATCAGACATGCATCTCGTGTGCACGTGTTGTGCTCATGATGACAAGGCAATTTGTCAACAAAGGGGGCATCATTTTCTAATTTTTATGCAAAATATAGAATTTTTGGTACAGATGAAACTCTGAAAAATTTTAATGTAACATTTTTATTTTTATCAAAATTAGAAATTTCTCGTGTTATGGTGGGAGTGCGAAATTGGACCTACCCCTTCCCGATCTCGATCTCGAGTTAATATGTATGTACAGAAAGTGAACAATGTCAGTGATCATATCATTCTTTCATGACAGAACTCTTGAGTTCGGGTCGGATTATGCCCAACAAACAAATTTCTAAAAATGATCTCGTGAAGAGATTGTTAAGCCTGATTTGGGAGAAATCCATGCTCCCTTAGATTTCACATGTGGTGTCGATACGAAAACCATTCCATTGGTGATTTTGGGGAAACTACTGTGTAAGTTGTTACGAACTCTCAAAATCAAAGCACATTGGAGTCCTTTATGATAATGTTAATATTTCGGTTATGTATTCTTTGAAAGATAACAATTTATGGTTGCTTTATACTATCAGAAAAAAACATTTATCAACAGACAACTTGTCTGTGGTTTGACAGAAACTGGTAAATGGTATCAGTTCTGCCATGAACTGAACTTTGAATGGTACTTTGATAAGAAATCCTCAACATGTACATGTATTATGCTGCAGTTTAAAATATGATACTCGGAGCTTTCAACAAGATGTAATCTGATGAAAAGATTTGTCTAGAAATTTCCTGTTTTCCCATACCAATGACAGTGAGGCAATCCTGGTAGGCCTACTTGTGCTGGTATGTACAGAGAGGGTTAACCCAGATTCTTGGAATTGTTAATGGGGCTTTTCTGATTACAGCAGTCAGATGGAACAGATATGACGGGGCCATATCCAGAACCATTTTGATACCTGTTAAGGGGTATGGGCGCCCAAACTTTACAGCCAATTTTAATGTTTTTTACGTACAAATGCGCCCAAATACATACAAATGCGCCCAAAAAAGGCAAGAAAGGGTGTCCCCAAATAAACTCTGGATATGGCCCTGTATGACAAACTCTAATACATGTAATACAATGTGGGAGGTGCAGGATCATTACCCATTCCCAGAATACTGGGCCTATCAAAGTTTATATTAAAATGAGAATTGAATGAAATAATTTAATTACATGTCGGCCTACCCTTCCCTGTTACATGTATAGATTACACCGAAACTGCCCCTGGTACATGTATACATGTAGATAGCCATTGCAATAGTTTTTCCGGCCCAGTTACACGAAAGGGGCTGTGGTGTGGGACTGTTGAATTTAGGCATTGAAGCTCTACGAGTATTAAATGGTGTAAAATTCAATACTTGGTATTTAGCAGCATCTATGTGCCTTTAAGTATTGATTTGAGCACACGTTCAGAAAAGACTTGAAAGCACACAACATAAATATGATCTGTATCATAGTGTGTACACAACAAATAAGTTTAGTTCAACTTGTTTAGTTTCGCTTTCTCCTGCATTTTGGAGATAATCAATTTGATAGTGACTGATCATATTTAATTTGAGGTAAAATAGATTGATTTGGAATATTGTCCTGAATAATAGTTTGAGGTCATTATTGCAAAACATGCCAGATTATGGATTATGCAGTTCAGATGCTGAACGTTTTTACATCTTCATACCCAAGTCTACTTCTCCATTTTCACCTTGAATTAGCCTTGATTGATCTCTCCACCTAAAGTATTCAAAAGCGGAGATGTAGATTTCATCTGCAATCGAGAGAGATGAGCCAATCAGAACACACACAGCAGCTGTGTGTTGACTTGTGTGACATTCTCTCGGAAGTTACATCGTTCCTCCTAATATGGCAGTAGGTGTGGCCAGACACATAGGACAGCCAATCAACAGCCCACTCATTCGGCCCATTTCAAAATTCAAATTGATTTGAGGTCAATGAGGTTTTGCATCTGTTTATAAATACTTTTGAATGAAGGCAGTAGGTATATCAAGTATAATTTGAAGTGGTAACAGAGAAGTCAACTTGTGTATGAAGAGGAGTTTTTTTATAATAAATTTTTATTCAGTTTGAGCTATTTTCAGTATGATCTTTCACCTTTCAACCCCAGCAAGTTGAGCAACAGCTCGCAACTGTTGAACAGACATTGGTGATAATCTACCCTGTGTCTATGGTACATATGCAACTCAAACTGCAAGCTCTCCATACAATACTCCTTTTGGTTAGGTTAAACCATTGACCGTATCTCGAACAACATGTACATGTATCTGGGTGCTTTTACAACTTTTGCCCAGGGCAGAGCCCACCTGGTCACAAACCATGGACATGAATCACACTTATGTTACCTTTATCCTGTTCTCTGCCTTATCCCTTTGAATAGAGAGTTGAAAAGGGGGAGAAGTTGTATGAACAGGTTTTTTATGAATGTTCATCATGTTCACTGGCCTTTTACAGGGTCGGCCATTAATTCAAATTACACCTGAACAGACCTGGCTGATGTGGAAGGAAATATTTCAACATATGCCCCCCCTCTAATTATTTTTCTTACCCCTTGAGTTAGGGGGTTGAAACTTACCACACTATACCCTTGGGTCAAGCTCTACCAGAAAATGTAAAAAAATCCAAGATGAGCCACTTTGATGACGTCACCGTGACGTCATTTTCAAAAACGGCATTTTTTGGTCGATTTTTCAGTCAGATTTCCCAAATTTTTTATTTCTGCAATTTCTCCGCAAAAACTGCATGATGAATTAGTAAATGTTAATGTGACGTGAAATAAAATAGTTTTTGCCTGCTTTTCATTGCGGAAAAGCAGAAATTTTGAAGGACCTCACGTGGCCGCCATCTTGAATTTTCCCATGATCCTCTGCTCGGGTGGTTATGCAAATACATGTAGGCTCAAAATGACCCCAATACATGTTTGATAAACTATAATGTCACAAAGTTTCAGCTCTCCATTTTTTGTCATTCCGTAGATGGCGCAGAAAGTTTGGTAGGGTTAAGGGATAGTAGGTGTGAGGGTTCAGACCATTGTTTTGTATGCAGCTGGCTATTCTCAATAAGATTACACATATACCAATTCCAGCATTAAATAACTTGCTGACCGATACACAAACAGCTACCATACTTAAAATGTTGTAAAAACCTTGTAAAGGCATATCACGCTGGGCACACCAGCTCTCGTCAGATCATCGAAGTTAAGCAACGTTGAGCCCGGGCAATACTTGGATGAGTGACTGTGTGCTGTACTGGCTGGGCTGATCAGTGTCCAGAATAATAGGAACAGTGGTCACTCTCGTGTCTTGGCACATGTAGGCACCATCGTGCTATGAATGAAAAAAAGTTAAAAAAAGGGCGTTAAATCCTACGTTCTCTCTTCCCTGTAAAGGCCCATTCTCATGATGTGATTTGTAGTAACAACTTGGCAGGGGAATCCCCCCAATTTGTAGCATGCAACTAATCGCATGAAATGGTACCTGTTCTATTTCCTACGACTTGTAGCATGCGACTAAAATTGTTCAAGTGTTCTCACGATGAAACAGAGTTGTATGCTACAAGTTGTTACGACAAATCGCACTGTGAATGGGCCTAAAAACATATAATCATTGTAATGTACTCGTCTGCGGAGACAGATTTGAAATATGGGAAAGAAAGATAGTGAGGGGAAAGGGGGAGAGGAGGGAACTTGTTGGTGCCCCAGTCAGTGGCATCCAGATTTAGCATCATTGAGTTACAGATCATATGCTGCTCGAAGTTACTTCGACAAACTTTGGATATTTGTACAGGGTAGTAATGTTGATAAACTAAACTGGTCATGACTGGCTGTACTTCCTCTGTTCACCCCAACATGATGGTGCATGAAAACATTGAATGACTTTCAGTGTTGATCATAATTCCTTGGAATCGGGACTCCATATAAAATTTACACTTGTACTTTCCAAAAAAATGTATCGTAACCAGTCATTATATGGGTACTAATATGGTAAGGTGTAACAAACAGGCACTTCATGTTGAAGTCACTATTACAGTTACATATGAAGAAATTTTAACTTCTGGAAATGCCACTATTTTGTCTGAGTGTTGTGGAGATAGAAAAGATAATGACAGGTTCAACTTCAAATTATTTGTTTTTAATTAACTTAATTAAGCTTGATTTGAGGTCAATATTTGCACCAAGATTGTGACATACACCATGGTGACATCCAATAGATGCTTTTATATGTAATAATACACATAGAAGATGACTTTCTTTGTAGTGACTAGGTGGAATGGATCTTAAGGTAGAAATTGATGCACAATTAAAGTGGCAAAAGTGTGATTTAACAAAAGAATTTTAAGGTCCTAACCACCACGGTTGGACGTAACACTTTCCGTCCTCCAATAAGCCCTCACTGTAGAGATCTCTAAGTACTCACAACTACATAGTTAATGATGCCAACCTTATTAAAATGAAAGTTATGCCCCTTCTGTCTTTTCATGAATGTAAAGTTCCTGACAAATGCAAACACATATTTAAAAAAATTAGATTTATCAAAAATCTTCAGATTTTCCGTCTTATGTTACGTCCGACATACTAATTATGCTAATTAACTTTATTTGCAGTAATATTTCATGGGGTTTGTGATTCCCCTTGCTTGTGTGATGGGTGACACATGCCCCACATTTTATGCTTCCATCCCATGTACTTTAGCTGTACACTACCAAAATGCAGTGTCCGTCTTCATTGCCTGCCAGTGTTCGTCCGACATAATCCGTCCTCGTTTGTCCGACACATAAGTAAATTTTCAGCATATTCTGAGTGCATATTTAGAACAGAGCATCAAAATACACACTTATAGTGATACACAGTCATTTCTTCTCTGTACCTAAGCACTGTTTGGTTTGTGGTATTCATAATTGTAGTATTTTCAAATGTCGGACAAACAAAGACCGACAGGTTTTCCTCCCCATTTGTTTAACATTGTCCGTCTTAGTTTGTCCAACTATTTTGGGGCATAAAGGCATATTTTTTAAATATAGTAAATAACTTTTATTTTCATATCAAGTTAAAGAACCTTGTATTCTTCACATAACTTTATAATTTTCAACATAATTTATTTCAATTAAGTGCCTATTAATTTAAAAAAAAGATACGTTGACGGTTTCCATCAGCTTTTCCGTCTTTGTTTGTCCGACACTTTGTCATGCTTTGTACTAATTTCTTCACAGATACATGTACGTTAAATTTTTCAAATCAAACACTGAAAGTGTTCATATCTGTAAAATACTGTCATAAAAGTCCCCTTGCAGTAGAAATCCATTTTCTATTCCCATTTTATGTATTGTTTTACCCCCCCATTTTCCGTCCTGTGTTTGTCCAACATTTTCAGTGATGCTGTACTAAAACAGGTCTGAGAATACTAACGCACTTGAAGACTATGTTAACACTATAATTTTAATATAGCTGCAGAGAGATATCGCCATCAAATAATGTAAAGAAGAAGAGCTGTAGTCTATTTTATATTTTGAGCTTCAGTGTCCCATATTTGTTACACCTTAGCATATAAACACCCATATGGTAATGAATTGTCACCTTCTATGGCATAATGAGACTTCTCCATTACACTTCCTGGTTTATGTACCAGACATACATGTACATTGTAGTACATGTATATACAATTTTATTACAATTATATGTTGCACATTGGGGTGAAATGATACTTCCGTGAAGGGCAATTGTTATTAAGTCGTGCATTGATTATATCAGTGTACCATCAGATCCGCTAATCGTGTCAATTGCTCTAACGAGTTCCTGGATTTGAACATGTTTGGGCTGTAATTTGAAACTGCAGACTCCGACACATTCAAGAAAAGGTCGTCATCATCCTGTAAGACTTATTTCCAGGGATTCATAGACCTCAAATTCTTTACTTCCCTTGTTAAAATATTGAGGGGTTTTTTTCTGATTCCATTTCAGTGTTTATTCATTATTGTCGTCATCATGGATGTCTGCCGTCTGTCCATCACAGCATTCTCGTTACCATGTTGCTTTAGAACGACTTACCCTAGCTGGGCACACCTCGTGACCCAGAACCCAATTAATCTGGACCTGATTGGTTGGAAACTTTGGCAGCCATCTTTAATTTATGCGAAACCATTAATCTGTAGCTCGGATACAATTTCCGCTGTTCAGTGTGAAACTTGGTATAGGTCATCGATACATCAAGAAACTTAAAAGGAATGACCCAACCAGTTTCCCTGATTGGTGGAAACTTTGGTGACCATCTTTAATTTATGCAAAATCTTTAATGATTTACATCTCTGATACCATTGAAGTGTTCTACATGTACATCTATACGAAACTTAGGATACAGCATCGATGTATCAAGAGACTTGAAGTGAATAATCACAGCAGTTTCCCGGAGTGGCGGGAAGGATGGGCAGCCATCTTTAATTTATGCAAAATCATGAATGATCTCCATCTCCGATACCGTTCAAGTGCTCGATGTAAAATTTGGTCGTATTTTTTTGCTTTTAACATGTTTTCTTTAAGGTCACTGACCATTGATTTTATTTATCTCCTTTTGGGAATCTAGCTTTTGTGTCGAAATTTTGAATATTTCTTACCTAAATGATATATATTTGAGTATTTTACAGTCAGTATTCAATTTCTAATATTAATCTTTATAACTGATTAACTGCTGTAAAACATTGACGTCCGTGAACCCGTGATCTAGGAGTCCTTCATTTCATGTTTCTCTACAGGTATTAACTTTGTCAAGGTTTCATATTGGCAATCTTTTAAATTGTTGGGTTGTTTTGAATACTTAATTGTTTAGTCAGTTATCTGTGACGGGGGCTGAATCGAAACCGGACTAATTATGTACGTTAAATCCGCTAATGCAATACAATCACCCTATTAAATGTCATGTGACCAGCCCAATTTTGCAGACAAAATTCAATCATTCTAATGAATTTTATCAACCTCCATATTTGGTAGTGTGGATTTTCACTTCCTGTGATTGAATTATTGGAGGTTCTGCCATAATCAGGAGTCAAAAAAGTGAAGTACTCTATTACTTCTAATTATTCAGACGGCAAAACTTAACTTCAGTCTTCTGTGGAGAGACATTCTGCTAACTTTCTACAAACTTGATTAGCTGTATTTTAAGTTCTTGTTATAAATAACCTATCCATGCCTCCGTATTTAGACTCTGTAGACATGAATATGTCTTTTTTTTTCCCTTCTGTGTCTAAAAATGCTGTTCGAAAAACTAGAAGAAATAGGGTAGGCCTCTTGGAATTAAGCTTGAGTAATTAATCTGTAATGATAAACAGGATCCAAAATATTTATCGATCTCGTCATTTCACAGAAATTTGATGACACATTCTGACTCGAGGAGTGTCGAATGAGGGCATGATTTGAGTTTCTGGAAAGTCCCTGCAGTTCCTGTGAAATGACACACTGTGTGACCTGGTTCAACTGTTAGATGTGAAACCATTACCTGTGAGACAAAACAGGTGTGAAGGCCTTAGGCATGTTAATCATGTGGCTTTATCAGTCCTTTAGTCATATACATGTAGACTAGAGTAAGAATGTTAGTTCACCTGCCTGGGCATGTATTCACTGACTATTTGACATTATTTGCACTTAAAGCAGAGCCAGGTCAATGTCTACTCAGTTTAAGAGCTGAGGTACAAGTATATCCTGGTCAGTGTCCAGCAAATTGTTTTATTCATGTTACCCATTCTGGCTATTGTTATTTGAATGGATTACACCACTATATAGGTGTTTCCAATCTTAATAAATTAATATCCTATCAAAATTAATATCCTATCGTACATGTCGCTATATAGGATCTCACATATTTCAACTGAATTTGGTGTTCGGAGCGCCCATGCCCTGAATATTTGATTGCATTATGACATCATTGTCGCATCTGGACTAATCCACTTGCAGTCAGGGAGGGAAGATAGTGTCACAGTAACTCCAAGGTTTACACCAAAGACCAGTCGATGTATCTACTACGTATTATCATGATTATGGTGCCGCAATGTTGGGACCATGGCAACATCAGAAGACACCCCGACAGTACGGCGTCTGATTCAGCTGAGCCAACCAAAAGTTCTCTACTAATAATCTTCGCTTCAAAGCAAGTGCTATGAAGAGTTCTCAGGATTGGTTGACACATACATGTAAGTTACTGCAAGCCTGTGAGATCCAACAATCGACATATTCAAATGGGGGAGCAGATAGGATCTAATTTTAATTAGATCATGGAGGTGTTTCAGCTGTGACCTTCATGGCACATGTCAAAGTGAATTAAATAAATATATGAATACAGTTTTATATGATAGTCCTATTTGGTTGCCAATTCTCACAGTATGTCATAGACATATCCAGGGCCATTTTGATACCGATAAAAATCCAAAACAGGTATGGGTGCACACAAATTTTCCAGTCCAATTTCTTTTGTCCCCAAAAAAGCCAAAACAGGCGTCCCCAAAAAATCTCTGGATATGTCCCTGTATGTTTGCATATATCCGGTTTATATGTTCAGAGTTCATCTTATTCCAAGTATTAGACCACAAGAATACCATTATTGCATTCGCAACCATATTGACTTGCCATCACCTAGACCTCGTGCATTCTAGCTATACTTTGCAACTATAGACCTGAAAGGTATGGCAGAACACATTAATTAGTACATGTATACACAGAGAGAAATCTGGGCAATTGTCCTGATCATAGTGATGCATGAATGGGGAATCCAGCAAGCTGCAACACTTACAGTACAGGCCTTGACATTTGACGCGAACGATCGTTTCGTTCGCGTGACGGTTACGCGAAAAAAAAAATCACGAGAACGAAAAATGGGTTACGTGTGAAGCTAGTATAAAAAAAAAATTACACACGAATAATTGCCAAATGGTCATAGAACGTTCCTGGTTTTTACAGTCTTAAGGCATGGGATATATTTATGTATTTGTCTTCATTTAGTCATCGTCTTCTTTTAGTATCAAAAATTGTTTACTGGTTGGCGATCAACGTCGAGATTGTATTATACGGCCGCCATCTTGTAGGCGTGAGGTGAGTTGACAGGTGGAGTTCAACTATGTATGTCGAGAGCGGTGTGTGCGTAACCAGGGATGAAAAGTACTTGGAATGTTTCCGTGAGCTAAATATGTATTTTAATACATGGCATATTGTTTTGTTATATATGCAATGGACATTCGTTGCGCACTATTTATGATAAGAGATGTTCGTTTATTCGTTATAGCTGTGATCGTCTTAGCAAATAAAATTGAAAACGCCTGTTCAGGGCCCTCCACCCTGAACTCCTCGTAGAGGCTGTTCTTGTGCTGACAACATTGATGGCTGACAACATTGATGGCAGATTTTTAGTTCCAGTCTATGCGCAGGCTAAAGCAGGATGCGTGGATATGTGTACCATTTGAAAAATGGCTTCGTCAACGGGCACTGTCCACATGAAAACGTTTAATAGATGGCAATTCAACAACGATGGTTCACAAGAGCACAAGATCTTACTTAAATCATTTGCTCAAAATGTGTCATCTAACTTGATATTCAATATTCTTGGCGTAACCCATTTACGTGATCACCAGTCGCGTAACCGAACTAAAGGTTACGCAAGTCGTTTGCTCGTAACCTCTTTTTGGGTTACGTGAATGTTTCAAATGTCAAGGCCTGCAGTACATGTACCTACAAGGAGACCACAAGTGAATCAACAGAATTCTGGAATCATGTATTCCGGACAGTGGGATCCTGTTGATGCCATGGGTTCGCTACGATTCCCCTTTTCTCCTGACATTATTAATACATGTAAATCAATAATGTGGGCATGGTCATTTGTGGTGGGGTCTCTTCAGAACCAGGGTGGGAGGGTCTTGCTGCCAGATACCCATTCTGGCATCATTATGATGATCCTGTGAGGAATTATTCTGGAACGGAACATGGGAATATCTAGTCTCTTGTTGCTAAGTTAAGGAGAGCACTTGATCATTCTCCCTCTCCAGGAAAACGAAAATGTATCGGAGATGAGAGTGAATTACCTGTATCAATACAGTGATAACTCCATCAATACAAAATCTACGAGAGTTATCACCAGCTCTTGCAAAGTATTATAATGTGCGAGACTGGGAATCTACATAAGAATTCAAATGACACCTGGTGAATCACTGTTTATCTCTCCGTGTATAATTATGACGAGTTATACATGTAGGATAACCTTGTATGCCAGGTGCATTGTGAATGGAATGAATACATACCTCCAGTCTACACATGCTGACATAGCATGTCACAGTGTAACTATGTAAATATTTAATTTGTTGTCACAACTTATGGCAGAGATGGGTACATGTAGATGAAAGGAATTCCATTGTATGCATCAGTCAGATGTCCACCAGATCTTTGATAATGATGTCTCGGTACACCAGGCTTACATCACACATGTATGCATGTGGTTTTGAATCAGTGGTTTAGGTGAAATATGATCGACCCATTTTTTGCATCAAATGCTGTCAATGTGTCACTATTTAATTAGAAGATCAGGAGAATGATGCTGCCTTGGAGCACCTACATGTAACTTGAATCTGATCAATGAGCAAAAGTCTATCGCAATGCGAGATTGATCTATTTTTAGGGTCACTGGGTCAACCCTGAAATCATGATAAAGATTAACTGTCAACATTATTGTAATTAACCCCTCTAATAATTCAATCCCCTCTATCAGAATTCAATCACCCCCAATCAATTTGATCACCCTCTAAAATTACTGAAGAATGAAGAAATAATGAATTATATGCTTGATTTTTGAACCATTTTGTCAACTTCCTGTTGTAATAAATTCGATCACCCTCAGATTTTATGGTGGGAAATTCCACTTCCTGTGTTTGAAATATTAGGGGGATTAATTAGCCTGGCTGTACCCAGGAAAGCCTTCATTCTTGCATGTTAATGGATTTCATGTGATCCATGGGTTGTCGACTTTCAGGCCGATCACACAGCCATTCCATCGTGACTCCCGTGACATCGCTACTCATTTTTTCATTTGTTTTCCGCTGTAGCTTCCAAATTCTAAAACTAATATGCAGTGTTATTTATTTCTTCTAAAGAGTAATAAGAGGCCTCTATTTTGAATAATACTTTTTTCCAATTCAGTTACAACTTCAAAGCAAAAATTGAAAAAGGAAAACGTGACTCCCGTGACAGCTGCGATTAAAAAAAGGTTGACTGCCTTTCCATTTTGTTCTTGCCGTAGCCTTCCAGATAAGATATGTGGGCTTCGTCCACGCTGTAATCTACTTGAAGGTTTCAAGATTTATAAATGAAGTAAATTTCTAAACAAAGAAGAACCACATGGTCTTACAGATCACTGAAAGTATGTGACTCCCGTGACAGGAAAATGTGACTCCCGTGACAAGTAGCACCCTTATCATGAAACAACTTACATAAAATATTTCTTACATTATTATATTCATAGGAAAACTGAAATAATACAAAACCAGATCAGTTGAAGCACAAGTTCTCTTCCATACAGCAAGTGTGTGCCCAGTTCCTCTTTAAAAGGTGACTCCCGTGACATCGCTACTCATTTTTCCATTTGTTTTCCGCTATAGCTTCCAAATTCTAAAACTAATATGCAGTGTTATTTATTTCTTCTAAAATGTAAAAAGAGGTCACTATTTTGAATAGTACTTTTTTCCAATTCAGTTACAACTTCAAAGCAAATATTGAAAAAGAAAAACGTGACTTCCGTGACAGCTGTCATCAAAAAAAGGTTGACTGCCTTCCCATTTTGTTATTGCTGTAGCCTTCCAGATAATATGCGGCATTGGTCCACACTGTAATCTTCAAGATTTATAAATAAATTAAATTTATTAACAAAGAAGAACTGCATGGTCTTACAGATCACTGAAAGTGTGTGACTCGCGTGACAGGAAAATTTGACTCCCGTGACAAGTATCATGCAACAACTTACATAAATGATTTCTTATATTATTTTAACTAATACAAAATCAGTCTACGAAGAACAGTTTTTGTCTTTCTTGCAATTTGGACTTTTCAGCAATGAGCTCTTCGCCCGGTTGGGTTCCTACTCAAGGAATGCTTTGCTGAGTATGCTCTTGGACTATTTTCACAAACTGTGGGAGTTGATAGTTTCTATTTCTTTTCTTGGCATTTCCGCTGTTGATCCCTGTCGAACAGTCTTTTTATTTCTAGATGTTTTGCTTTATCTTCGTCAGTTAATTTTGTGAATTCCTTCTCTTTGTTTCCTTATACTTATTCCGGTATTGTCTACACTTTTGTTTATAAACAGCAAATGCAGCATGGTTTGATTTTAACTTCTCCTTCCTCTTTCTCTGCCTTTCTGTAGCTATTAATAGTGGCATTTTGGATCAATTATTTAAAGAAAGTAATAATATAATAACAGATGTGCAGGAAAATAAAATTAACACATTAATTAGTTTGCTGGATAACAAAGCCTGTACAGTGTGACTCCCATGACAAGAAACTGTGACTCCCGTGACAGCCTTTTAAGAAGATTTTCTAGCAAATATAATACACTTAGATTTAATATTAACCAGGTTTTAGTTGTTGTTATAATAGATGATTTATAAACATAAACTGTTTATCTGTGGATGACATAGGACTTGGAGGACAAAACAATTATACTCATTTTTGTGACTCCCGTGACACCAAAATGAGGTGGAATACATGCAGACTGCTCGAGCAGCTTGTAACATCTGACAGTAATATAGCACTCTGGTGCAACAGAGTGGCCACTACCCTATTTATTGCCAAGTTGGTCAGTGTGATTGAACTAGTTCTCTGTGGAAAAAACAAATCTGGCAGAATTGTACCACAGTGACCTCAGTGATGAGGCTGCAACAATGCATGTCTTTAAGAAGCTCTGGGACCTCAATAAACTGAACAATCTCAAGGATATTCCATATCCAGTAACCCTGACCATATAGGTATCTGATAAGCTGCTTTAAACAATTCTTGTGTAAATTTGAAAAAATAAGTATGATGCACAGTTAGCTTGGAATGGCTGACAGATGATTCCTCGTTTCCTGTTTACCCCTTGCACGTTTTCATTATTTGCTATTTTATCCACCTTGGAACATTAATCATAATATCTCAGTATTAAGCTTGCATGTACTTAATTCTCACTTCAAAAATAATAATTGCTGCATACTGATTTCCAAATGATGATTGATTAATTAAAACAATATTTTTCATGGAGTTCCATCAAGAGTGATAAGTCCTGCATAAATTTGCAGGTGAAATGTTGAAACGATTTCAGGCCATAATACATGTACATGTAGTTTGAAATAGTGAATATCATTTCACAACTGGGTAAACAAGGAATCAAGTTTCCTATTGTGTGTCCCAACTAATCTATTGAGAACGTTTTGTCCGATTTTTGGAAAAATATATATTGTTGTGTTCTGAAACTTATGTCATTAGTACAATGCAAATGGCAGATTCCAAGATAAACTAGGCCATTTGGTCCCAGACAGACGGAAAATTAAAATTCGCTTTTGAATGGAATTTTTTCTTTTATATGACTATCTGGAGTCAAAATAATAGAAAAATAATTATTCCAGAGCAAGGACCCGTGAAATTACACTTCTAGAGGAATTATAACATTTAGCTCCTATATTCAAGGTGTGGCCTTACTGTTGGTCATGAACTAACGATCGAACTCAAAGGGTACCAGATACATGATTACACGTGGTGAAAGCAGCAAGTGGTTGTTGTTGAGTTCGACCCGACAACCTGGTATTAATTTCATGAACTAAAAATGTACAAATATCGAACAATCATCGATAAAGTTACACTCGTCGCTTGAAGCGAACGTTATTGTAGCGAACGTTATTGTATTGGACCAACAACTGAAACCGAAGAAATAACGAAAATTTGATGAAACGAGAAGACTTTACCATATACGAACAACACGCTTTGCAAATGGCGCCGAGAAAGAACGAAAACGAGGCTCATCCGGCAAAGTTGTATGAGAGGTGAAAGGTCGAATGTGTGTGATCGTTTATGTCGAAGTTTGACCAATTTGACGATCTCCGCATATGAATGACGTTGAACACGTTAAAATTGTTACACTGATTAATTTGACCAACTCACGAAAATGTATTGGAGGCCACGGATGGTTCTACAGTCGCGTGGACATTTTAGCACATTTTTCACACCGTACTATTCAGCCGTGTGATCGTCAGTGTTCTTGACAAATTGACCTGACGTTCACAGCCAACGATTGTAAGGCTTTTTTAAAATAGTTAACAACCTAAAATTAAAAAAATAACATTTATCACACAAGAACAAGCTCAGATTTAACACATCAAAGCGTTAAATCTACAGGATTTAGATCACCTATTATCTAAAATGCGTATCAAAGATGGTCACTTTTTCTTCGGGAATATTTGCTGTCAAACTTTCAGTTGTTCTCGACATAAAAATTTGAAAATATATAAAATCATTTCATTGCGTGACCTATACTTGATATTCATGTTAGAACTCAATATTCTTTATAATTTTGACTTATAAAATATCTGCAACTGGTAATAAAACTGATTTTTAATGTGTTGAAAAATTTGACATGCACGTGGCCTAGAATATCTTAGAAGCTGCCAAATATTATAGTCAGGGTTTCATAGAAGTCCAAATTTTTGCCACCGGATACTGAAAATTCAATATTTTTTTCACCTGAATTGAGTATTTTTACGTTTTTGTCGCCGGCCGACAGACTTCTATTGAGTTTATTTCTAATTTTGCAACCGCCATAAGTAATGTATATAACAAATTTTCATACGACCATCAATGGAGCCTGTCAATACCGCTATGTATTTGAATTGTGAAAATAAAGCAACAAACAGATAATTTAACATCTTGAGTTTTATGTTCTTAATTTACCAAGGTCTAAGATACCATCTATTTTCAGCACATTTTGTCACATTGTGGATGTCAACAAGACAAGATTACACAAGGCAATTCAAATTAATTTTGAAAATTGGCTCACTTTCGATAGGATCATGCAGACTCTAGACAGATACATAAGTTTACCATGTTTGGTTATTGAAGGCTGCAAATAAGTGCCAAACAGTTTGACTTGACCACCCTTATTGAAAGAATGGATTTGCCCATAACGTTTGACCTAAATCATGTAAATGCAGTACGCCAGACTTTTGTTAATGGGGCGGGCAGTTGAAATGTTTCTGTGCTGCCCTAATGTGGGACACTTGTTTCAGGATAATAGACAGATCAGTTAAATTCAATGCCAGAAAATGGATGCCTAGTCTAGTAATTTTAAAAATCAACTTCAGTTGTTTTGGTTTGTTTGCACCATGGAGGTAAAAATCGGATCCGATTTTACCTCCATGTTTGCACCATCTCATTAAATTTAAAAAAGTTTTGACAGTATAAAAAAATTTCAAGTCTTCTTTATGTATCTTCAAATCACAGAATGATCTAGTCAGGTTTATATTGTGGCTAAATCAGTTCGCTGTCTTTGAATTATCCATTCAAACTGTATTAACTACGGTACAATCAAACTTTGGTTTCAGTTTCAACATCGTACAATGCGTACGCGAACGACATGCTGGTTTCTTTACAACAACAACACGACAAGATCGTTCAACTTTGAGTGAAAACAAATGCCCTATGCGAAGATTACATCGTCTCCTTTATTCATAAATACTATTCAGCGATGGTCAGATAATTACCAGTCCATTCCAAGGAGAGTTAGACGTCTTTGGTGGCTTATTCATTCCCACATGTCAAACTTTCCCAGCAATTTTTTTTTCCGCCACGCAACGCAATTCGGAAACCTCCACATACGTTTAGTATGAATACAAGCTTTAGGGTTACCGACGGCATGACCCCGATAACAGTTCGGGAAACGGACATGAATAATTAACGGTCGGCAAACCGAAGTTTAACTGAGCGGTATCGAATCACACGGAAATGACCGAAGATGCCGACCTATTTTTTCTGGCATTCCCCATTTCCAGATTGTTTGTCCGCAATATCTTTCGATTATAAATTACGAAATTACGAAGTATTGGCCTTTGGAGACTTCAGTTTTTTTCCAAAATTTCAGTTTTTCCCTTCTAAAACACTCAGACTTCAGTTTTTTGGTGGCAAAATTGAGTTTTTACGGGAGTTTTGACACCGAATACCGGTGTCAAAACACGACGTGTATGAAACCCTGTATAGTATTCAGTCAAAATATTACCAAACAGCACTCAGTAGAACTATCTGCTTGAAACATTTTCTGTTTTGGGTGGTCAATCTCTGGGTTAAATTTTGACGTCGCCAAGGCTGTCCCATATGTGCAAAGGAGTAGGAGGTTGTCATTTTCTATTGTGACGTCCGGGTCAACGCTATGACGTTGCTACTGTGGTCAGTATTGATAAATTGACTTTGTAACGTCTTATTGTGACATCATGGTATTATTGTTAATTTGTGACATTGTGGAACTGTAAAAATCCCATGAATGGAATAGAATGCCTATCAAACCTGCGAGTATTGAACTGGTCCAAATCAACAATGGCGGACGTCAATATTTAACCCAGAGAATGACACCCAAAACAGAAAATGTTTCAAACAGATAGTTCTACAGAATGTTGTTTGCTAATATTTTGACTGAATACTATAATAATTGTATTTTACCAGTGACATAAGTTTCAGAACACAACAATATATATTTCTCAAAAAATCAAACAAACGTTCTCAATAGATTAGTTGGCACATTAGCAAACACTTCTGGGGCCATAAAATGGTGATTTACAAGCAGATCCTCTGGTGTTTGAGGCAGGCAGAATTTAGAATTGTTAACGCTTTCGTACTTATACCGGCCAAAACCGGCTGGCATCGTATATACCCATAATGGCCGAAACCGGCTGCAATTGACCACCACGTAAAAAAATCGCCGCACAGTAAAATGTTCGTCAAGTGAGAGGTCGTCGGTAGTCCACATCGTTGGACAAGGAAATAGTCGACAATATACGTTCAAATTTTATTGTAAATCTTGCAATAAACGTATAACAAGTTTATTTTATTGAAGACGTACCTTCCTTGTGGTGAAAATTGAGAAAATCGGCGAAGAATTTGCCGTTTTTTGACCATTTTCAATGCTATCGAAATCCCATTTCCCGCGGTAGAATGTTAGAGATATTGGTTTCATTTTAAAGGTCATTTCCGGCTCTTTCGACTTGTGATGAGTGATTTGATTGGATAGGATTGCATAACGAAGGATTTGATTGGATAGAGATGTCATCATTCTTCGATAGCGTGACCAAATTGACCTCGACCGGGCTCTGTTAGTATCGCGAAGCCGATTAGTTGAGAATGCGGTCATCGTGTGAGACAATGGCAGCGATTGGCCGGATGTCTGTCTGTTTGTCGGTGTTCAGTGCGTCGGAAAGAAAATTGCTCAGTTGGAAAGTTTAGTGAGCCGACTGTTGGGTTTACAATAGAAATAAAGCGTTCCTCGGATTTATATGTCGGATTAAAACCCACAGGAATGATGTACTGGTATTTTAGCACGATCGTCCGGTTGAAATGGGCGATTGTGACGAGATTTTTTTATGGAAACTCTCATTTGGCTGGGACATAGACGCACGGTAAATGTTGCCCAAATCAAAGTTTTTTTTTGGTTTATTTTTTTTTTCTCACCTGGTCTGATTCTATTTTGGACATAAATGGGCAGATATTTTGAAAGACAGATTAATTAAAGTATGGGCTTTCTGAAAATATATATATTTAGTGGGGTTTCAATCAAGCTACATGCAAATATCTTGCTTCAAAAAAGAGGATCCATAACAAAATCCCCTCGCATGCATTTATCCGAACATACAAGGCTGACAAACGAGACTATCAGCAAGTAGCAAAGGGTTAATTCTCCATCTGGTAGCAATTTATATAAATGTCTGGTGAATGAATTAAGCTGTCATAAATTGCTGAGTTAGATTCTACATGTATGTTAATAGTAAGAAATGTGTATGTTGGTCCAGGATGTTTTCACCACTAATATTGCAGCAGTTCCACAGCAGCAAAACTTGTGCACACATGATTCAAACTAAATCTGTTAAGTTGTATGGAAATCTGTTCAGAAATAATGAATGCACAGTGGAACCTGTGAATATACTGACTCCTGAGTAAACTGGTGACCAACCTCTAAATATACCAGACTTATCCATGGTCCCAGTACTTGAATTTAAAATAGTTTGAACCTTGAATAAGCATAATCCTGTCAAAACTGACACAACTCTGAACCCAAGCATAGTAGCTTTAGGCAGGTTTCACGTTTAGCACATGTTTTTTGTTTTTATGTAATCTATGGTAATAGATTTACATTATGGGGGCATGAATTCGAGTATAAAGATATCCTTCCGCCGTCCGACCAACGTACATATCCTAAAGAAAGAGTTCTTGAGCTCATCTTTGATATTGTCTGTATTTTCTGTTTATCGTGATATTGTTTTATTTCTTGAGTTTATTACTTTAACAATAGATATGTTACTATGCTCTTTTGTATCTTAAAGTGTTGTCTTACAGCGTTTTGCTTGTCCCAGTGTATCAGTTCGCGGGTAAAATGTACTAAACATGCACAGGGTTGTCCTCGAGTGATTTGACTTGATCACTGCTGCGAACCTATTCTTCTTCTATGATACGTCTTAGTTCGATAGAGGCGCTATAATACATTCTTTTAATCACTCTCGTTCGTAATGTTTCCGTAAAATATTCTTGACAACCCGTGTTGCAAGGCAGGTTATTTTTTTGCCGAGTTCGAGTGCACCATTTCCCATTAATTTACGGTACGGTATGTCGGGTTGACAAGAATCGAGTTTTGCCCTCCGAGATCACAGGTTAGTTTGTAGCCCCTCAGTCGTGTACGCTGATTACAATAGTCTCTCCCCTCTCCATGCTGAATTAAGCTATACTCTGTAGATTTCTATGGACGGGTTAGGGGCACGGTTCTATGTCTGGACAGGCTGCAGGTCAGTGTAAAATAGTGAGATCAGCCGGGAGACGGAGGTGTTTGTGGCGAAAGTTTAAACTGGTGTCTGATTCTTCAATGAAATAGATATGCATTGCCCTGAAAGCGTAATAATGTTTCATTCATGTAAAAAGTATAAAGAGTGTCGTTTATCCGAGCAGAAGATCCCGAGAGAAGCAATCTCTTTTGTTGAAAGACATCTTCCACAACTTGTTGCCCTCCTCCCCCAAGTATTTGGGTCATAGCATATAGGCTCTACTGATCAGCTGACCAGCTGTCTACGTGCTGCCCTTTTAACGTTTGATGCAGACTTTCAGAAATACCACTGCGCAGGAGAATGGCAATTGCAGCGGGCTCACGTGGAGTACGATACTATAAATATCTGGCACATTATCTTCTGTGTAATGTATGAAAACATGGAGTATATAAGATATTTAGTCACTGTGGTAATTAATTGATTCAAAATTACTACGCAGTTCACTATTTCAGGTTACCATGCTATTCATAATACAATAATACATAATGCTACCTTTATGTGAATTCCCCTTCATCGTAACCCTCACCATTCCTCAGAGCACTCTCCGCATATGCGATCGCCTGTGTTATATTATTGCGACGATAAGCTAAACGCCAGCCGATCAATAACCTGGAGAGCGACAGACATCCTGCAGCTTGACTTTCAGTTCTTGGAAAAGTGCATTTGTGCCGACCGTTGTCTCCAAATAATGCAATCAGACAACCACCACATCAGAAGCTGTTTCGTTTATTAAAACCAAATATATTCGCAAGAATTGCAAGAATAGGCAGTTCAAGGAGACGTATTTTACCATCGACCCAAGTTTTTTTATTGGCAACAACAACAACGGCAAAAAAAGTGCCGTCGCTAAGTGATTTTACTCCAGCATTTACCACGGAAGATGGCGTTTGACGTGGTAATTGTGAGGGCTGTTCATGCAGGGTTTTTAACCCATCACCAGTACGGTAATTCCTCTAATAATTCAACCAGTATTAGAATTCAATCACCCCCATTTTTGAAGACAAAATTGAATCAGTTGTTCTAATAACTTTGATTCCCCTCTAAGCAAAGAATTATTTGCAGGATTTTGGACCATTTTGTCAACTGC